>JAWRVZ010000058.1:235000-437500 GCA_037043235.1 Rhodeus uyekii
CATTATAAAGCCCAGCTCTCGTCTGCGGTTTCTGCTCATCTCATGTCCAATAAAACCACCAGCAGGTGATCAGCTTCCACACAGTTACCTTTCTATCACATCAATCTTCTCAGGTTTAATTAATATCCAAGGTGTTGCTCTGTATGTTAATGAAGGCTGTATTTTAAAGAAATGTTCCGGCTGAAGTACAAGTAATATGTCTATCCCGAAATATGAGTATTCCGAGATACGAGCAAGCCTTCGATCAATTTTCGCTTTGAGATACGAGTAAATATTTGAGATACGAGCAGCTTACAGACGCTGACACTAGAAGCATTCGGAGCAGCTCAAGCTCCTCATTTTTGGTGTAATTGCATATGATCTCCACTAGAGGCAGCTTGGTTTTACAGCAGGGGTTACCGGGGGCAACGACTGATTCATGAGTATTAAGCTGGGAGCAGCACGAGTTATGAGTGTTCAATAATAATAAATATGAGCTTCTGAGTCTATCCAATACACAACATGGAAAGAAACACCACACTTCCATATTTTGTTTTAGTTATCTACGTTATCCCTCCTCCTCCTCTTCCTCCTCCTTCTCCTCCTCATTATCCGCTACTATATCTTCTGTCTCGAAGGCAAGAACTCATAATTAAAACCACATTTTAATTTATATCACAGGAATCCTTATATACTATAATTGTGTGTGTGTGTGTGTGTGTGTGTGTGTGTGTGTGTCTCTATAGCAATTAAAACATATGTTTTCCATTGTTATTAGCACTAATGAAGGAGGGCCGGAACGGATTAATTTTTTGTTGTCATTTCTTATGGGGAAAAATGAGATACGAGCATCATGCTTGAGATCCGAGCATCTCGAGTTACGAGCTCGTCCTGGTACGGATTATGCTCATATCTCAAGGCATTACTGTATTTATAGTGAGAGATGCACACAATAGTGTGAGATATTTTCTAGAATAAAATATACACATTTCTGCTTTTGAACTCTCTGTGCATGATGCAAACACACACTCGTTTGCTTCTGTAAACGGACGGCAGATCTGAACTGGTTTTCTGCTATGGACAGCACGTCAGCGGAGTCGTCAGCGCTCCCTAATCCGTCCTGAACCCAGAACCGTCTTCATAAAGAGTGGCTTTCAAGCAGCAAAGCACAAGTGAAAAGCGTAATCTTACGGTTCGGCGAGTGACACTCGTCTTCAGGCCATTAATGAGCTGAACGCCACGAAATAAGAATCGTATCATGAACCGCAGTGCAACTTTCAGATCTATAAAGCCAAATGAATCTGTGGATTAAAAGGGAAATGAATGATTTAGTGTGCAGTGATAACGACGTCTTCCCTCGCTCTCTTATCAGTCGCTGACGACCTGCTCGTGCTTTGTTCACGCCGCTGATACGATGAGCACAAACCCAATCCGTAAGCGGTGGAGAATAGCGATGTGTGAGCGTCTGCAGGCCGGGGTGAGGGACGCTTCTCCTGTGTCTGCGCTGAAGAGACTCACGCTGTCTCGTCTCTTAATGATGATGGAGAGTCGAGAAGGACAGGCGATGGGAGGATGGAGGAGGTGATTTATATTTAATGATCGCAGAGTTAATTGCTCAGATTGAAGGATGTTCTGATGGACCGCCAGGGTTTGTTTCATTTGCATCAGGAACTTTTTGATGATCTCACAGCTCGTCAATCCCACAATCCCTTGCTTGAGGTCGGACTGGACTCTGTGTTTCTCTCCGTTTCTCTCGATTCACGCAGCGTTTGCTTCACTGTTGATGTTGTGTTATAAGATGAGAAGCTTCTTCCTTCAAGGGTTTTTCATCCTCTTTTCTCCTTCACAGAAGCTTTAACTCTGTTTACATAGGGGAAGAAAAACAAGAAGTAATAACAAAAAAGTACAATTACAATATACTACTTTTTAAAGTAACTTTAATTACTATTTACTAACATTTATATAAAATGCATTATTGTGTACATGTTACGTTTTTACTATTTTTATAATAAAACTGCAATTAATTTCTGTAGTTAAGCTGGCTTGAGAGAGCAAACTTACTGATCTACTGTTTAAGAGTATTGTTATTATTCTTAAAATTACATTAAATTAACTCCAAGTCTTGCTAGCGACTTGCTAATTCATACTAAATCATCTCTAGTGACTTGCTAATTAACGCTAAAACTAAGTTAAATCTCGCTAGCAACATGTTACTCAACGTTAAATCTTGCTAGCGACATGCTAAGTTATGCTAAATCTTGATAGCGACATGCTAGTCAATGTTAAATCTTGCTAGTGACATGCTAATTTACATTGAATCTCGCTAGCGACATGCTAATTCATACAAAATCTTGCTAGCGACTTGCAAATTCATGCTAAATGTTGCTAGCATCATGCTTTTTCACGCTAATTCAAACTAACCCTAACTAAAAGCTGTTAAAACTGCTTCAAACTTTCTGGCCCGGCTTTCTCAAGCCAACTTTAAAGTTAGTTAACTTTAGGAACTTTACTCATCTAGTTACATGTATAATTACTCTGTCAACTCAAAAGTCATTGACCAGCTTAAGTTTTTGATTGATTAATCAAAATTATTCATTACATAGAGATTCATCTCTGTGAAAATCATTAGTTTTAATATTAATTCCTCAATGTTTATTAGGAATTTTAATTTATTATAAGCACTGCTGTTTGTCGTCTGTCGCGGGATGGATTCTGATTGGTTGATACTGTTCCTCTGCTCTGTTTTGATTTATAGTTGTGATATCTGATATGTTTTGATGAGCTGGTCCCAGTCAGAGTTCTGCTCACTGTATGTGATGCACTGAAGCCACACACACACACAGTCCTCACAGCATCCCAGAGCAGCTTTTGCTCGAGGTTTGCAGGTTATCTGAGAAACCTGCCAGCTTTAAGCAGCTCTACGCCTGCGTTCATTACAGCGGCAGCCCTACATTCCCTGACGCACGTGATGCGCTTACCAATGAACCCGAGCTGCTGTCTGACAACTAATCACATGTTGTTTTCTTCCCCTCCTCACATTAACCTCTCTCCTTCTCTCTCCTTCTCTCTCCTTCTCTCTCCTTCTCTCTCCCTCTCTCTCTCTCTCTCTCTCCAGGAGCAGTCAAGGTTTCATGCACATGAAGTTGTCCCGGACCAAAGACAGTAAGTACGTGTTGGGTCAGAACAGCTGCCAGTTCGACAGCGTTCCCGAGATCATCCACTTCTACTCCAGCCGCAAGCTGCCCATCAAAGGCGCGGAGCACATGTCGCTGCTCTACCCCGTGGCCATTCGGACACTGTAGGCCGAAACAAGCCATCCGTCAACGAAAGTGCAGCTGAGATCCCGAAGGCAAACCAGGAGATTCCCAAAGCCTGGCTCATCTCACACGAGCTTGAGTCTCAGACCTGCACACACACTTTACAGTCGTCGTCATCTCCTCCGCTGTACAGAAACCTTTGCATTTGGATGTTTATTGTAGCGACTCTCAAACCCTGGCATGAATCACTGGCTCTCTGAGCTTTGAGATGTCAGCGCTTCTCTAACTGGACGTGAACGAGGCGCTGAATCATGCTTTCATGACCCAACCTCCTCGTCCTGACTTTCTGCGACGATGATGTTGTCTCGGCATATCAGTCGTTGAACATGAACATTTTCAGAGCATTCAGCCGTTTTCCATTTAGACCCACAGATGTGAAGAGAGTAATTGCTTCAGTCCCTTAAAATCGGTAATGACAAGAATCTGCAGAGGAGAAGAGATGGATGGAGCCGTTAAGTGTACTGGGACAGGGCCGCTATGCAGATCATGCAGTACACTTGATTTACTGTGTGTGTGTGTGTGTGTGTGTGTGTGTGTGTGTGTATGTGTGTGTGTGTGAAGCATGAAAACAGACCTTTTAATTTAAAGATTGAAAAAGAGTCACTTTATGCTGAATCAGAGTTTGGGATGATCTTGAGCGCAGAGAATGAAATATGCCTGTATTGTCTACCTCAGAAAATCGATTTCATCCCCTCGCCAATCGATCGATAAGGTACAGTGATGTTGCAGATATCGATTGGCTCGACTCTTCCCATTTTTCAGTATCAAATTTCCACCAAGTTCTGCTTTTGGTTGAAGAACGGCTTCCCCTTTAGTTCAGAGCGCGTCAGAAGCCGTTCTCTCCGCTTTCGTTCATCTGTTTGCTTGATGCCTTATACTGTAAATGCATGGTGTAAAACTAGAAATACGTGAGAATGTCCAGCTGACGTTCTGCTCTCTGAATGTTTTGTGGCTGTAATTTATTATGGAACAAAAAATAATACTATTGCTGATGTTCTTGGTCAGTGTGTGTGTGTGTGTGTGATGCTCATAAAAACTGATACTCTGATTGGAAGACCGTTTGTCATGGAAAGTTCAGCCAATCAGATGGCGGATCTGCCCTGACCCCTCCTCTGACCTCTGACCTCTAGCTTCTCCTCTCATGTCTCTTTAAGTCGTGACACACAGTGCAATTGTGGTACAGATGAAACGCTTGTGTGATTGGATTACATTCATTCCTTGTGCTGTGTGGTTTTCAGTGCCACAACAAAGACTTTTATTTTGTTTTTGGTTTGTTTATCATTTCCTGTCTGACTTCTTTTGTGATCTTTCTGTTCTTAAAGGGACGGTTCACCCCTGAAATGAGAATTGTCATCATTAACTCATCTTAATGTCATTATTAAGAACCCAAACATGATCTCGATCCTAATCTTACATCTGCTAAACGTGAGCTTTGTATTGCGTACATGTTCTGCTCATCAAAGCAGCATTTATTTGATCAAACATACAGAAAAACAGTGTAATATTATATCAGTGTAAAATAGCTGTTTTCTATGTGAATATATAGCAAAGTTTAATTTATTCCTGTGATTAAATCTGATTTTATTAGATCATTACTCCAGTCTTCAGTGTCACATGATCTTCATAAATTAAATTAAAAACAAACATTTATGATTATTATTAATTCTTCAGCATTGTCTGAGACACTGAGCGCATAAACAGCATATTATTTATTTATAATGTTTTGTAGCGCTTCAAATGTCTTTACTGTCTCTTTTGATCAATTGAATAATGCTTGTCTTTCCAAAATATAAATCGTTCTCATCCCAGATGGATTTCCCTCTAATCTCTTGTACTAAAAGCCCCAAGAAGTGAGTCGAGACGCATGGCAAGAGTTTGAGGATGACAGGAAGATGAGTGAATGACAACAGTGCTTTCATTCGTGTGTGAAACGTCCCTTTAAAAGATTTCAGAGGCTTTGATGTAAATCTGTTGCTCTCGGCTGGAAATGCATTAGTGTGTGTGGAAACATCAGAAAGCACCGGCCGTCACGCGACACACACACACAGATGAATGTATGAGTGGAGAAGTGTGTGTGTGAGCCATGATGATGTTTCCAGGTTGAAATGACTTTATTTGGACACCCAAGCCTCACACACGTGTGTGAACATCAGCCCAATTGAAATATCACTCTTTACGCTGAAACACTGAACATGAGGCATTTACACACTTTCTGTGGTCAGATGCTGAAACATCAAGTTCAAAGATTCATGGGAAATCAGCAAACGACTCGTTCACAGGAATCAGAGAGTGTGTGTGGCTCGGGTTTCAACGCTTTCCTCCAGATACTGGCGGTTTCTGGCTTCATTTATGGCACATGGAGATTATTCAGTGAAGATTTCTGTTCATTCAGAGATCCTCGTGATGGACAGATGTGTGGAGGAGAGAAACATCAGGGGATTTTGAAAGTGTTGGAAAGGAGTGAAATAAATGAGTAAATAAGTAAAAGAGCAGGAGAAAACTAGACTGAAGGAAGAGGAGAGGAAAGAGGAGAGTGAATTAATGCAGTCATTCATTCATTTACACTTCACTCTATCCCTGTGGAGATCTGTGTGTGTGTGTGAGAGAGAGAGAGGGAGGGTATATGTGTGAGTACCTGTATGTCAGTGTGTGTTTTTGTGAGTCTATCTGTGAGTGGTTGGTTTGTGAGTGAGTGTGTCAGTGTGTGTGTGAGTGAGTGTGTGTGTGCGTTTTTGTGAGTCTATCTGTGAGTGTGTGTTGTCTTCCACAGGTTGATGTCAGTGTGTTTGCAGTGTGTGTGTGTGTGTTCCTCTGTAAATACTGAATGTGTTGTTTGGGGACGTTGAGGCTTTGAGATTCTGACGAATAAAGTTTATGGGTCAAACTTTACCAGTGTCGTTTCTGTCAGTCAGTGCTTGTCCGGAGACAAAAACAGCACAGTCTTTTCTTTCTTTAAATAGAAATAGACTATCTCTCTTTTTCTCTGTTTTCACACACTTGATTTAAGCAGTTTCAGCACTCGAGATGAAGGGTTTCTGATTGGATGAGCATCTTTGTGTCTCTTCAGTGAAACACAAACCCTGAGCTTCGGCTTCTTCAGGAACTTTCTTCATTTACACAAAAGGAACACACACATTTCCTCTGAAGCGTAATATGAATGATGTTTGTGATATTATACACACACTATGCTGTAGTTCTGAGGATCAGTGCTCTTGCTTTTTAGATGAAGTACAGAGTGAAACACAATCAATTAAACCAATTTCATGTTATTTGAGATTCAAATTGACTTGAAACTAGTAAAGCAGTGACTGCCTTTAAGTTTTTACATTCACATTCCTGCATTTATCAGACTTTTGTCATTGCATTCAAGAAACACATTGACATTCTAATCAGTTCTTGCTTTCCCTGGGAATCAAACCCATGACCTTGATGTTGCAAGCGCCGCTCTCTACTGTTTGAGCTACAGGAAAGCAGTTTAAGTTGAATGTATTTGCTTGTTCTGCCATGAAATATGAGTTGTGAGTTTATGTGTTATAATTGCATGAGACAGTCCGATCAGCTCAACTTCACAACAGGAGGAACTGATCGAGTTTCGAGCTGGAATGGCATCGGGTCGTTTACTCTTCTTGTGCGTCATGAAGAAGAGAGTAAATTACATGTTGTGTGTGTCTCAGGATGTGGAACAGGCTTTGTGTTTCAGGACAGACTGTGTTATTAAGAGCAGGAATCCTGGCCGGTCGAGTCGAGCCTGTCTGGGAGTGAACGCGCCGCCAGCACGCAGGAGAAGCTCTTCCTCACGATGAGCGGATGAGTGGATGAACGGATGAGTGCAGACATGAGTGGATGAACGGATGGGTGCAGACATGATGATGAGTGGATGAATGGATGAGTGCAGACATGATGAGTTGATGAACGGATGAGTGCAGACATGATGAGTGGATGAACGGATGAGTGCAGACATGAGTGGATGAACGGATGGGTGCAGACATGATGATGAGTGGATGAACGGATGAGTGCAGACATGATGAGTGGATGAACGGATGGGTGCAGACATGATGAGTGGATGAACGGATGGGTGCAGACATGATGAGTGGATGAACGGATGAGTGCAGACATGATGAGTGGATGAACGGATGAGTGCAGACATGAGTGGATGAACGGATGGGTGCAGACATGATGAGTGGATGAACGGATGGGTGCAGACATGATGAGTGGATGAACGGATGGGCGCATACATGATGATGAGTGGATGAACGGATGAGTGCAGACATGATGAGTGGATGAACGGAGGGGTGCAGACATGAGTGGATGAACGGAGGGGTGCAGACATGATGAGTGGATGAACGGATGAGTGCAGACATGATGAGTGGATGAACGGATGGGTACAGACATGGTGAGTGGATGAACGGATGGGTGCAGACATGATGAGTGGATGAACGGATGGGTGCAGACATGATGAGTGGATGAACGGATGGGTGCAGACATGATGAGTGGATGAACGGATGGGTGCAGACATGATGAGTGGATGAACGGATGGGTGCAGACATGATGAGTGGATGAACGGATGGGTGCATACATGATGATGAGTGGATGGGTGCAGACATGATGAGTGGATGAACGGATGGGTACAGACATGATGAGTGGATGAACGGATGGGTACAGACATGATGAGTGGATGAACGGATGGGTGCAGACATGATGAGTGGATGAACGGATGAGTGCAGACATGATGAGTGGATGAACGGATGGGTGCAGACATGATGAGTGGATGAACGGATGGGTGCAGACATGATGAGTGGATGAACGGATGGGTGCAGACATGATGAGTGGATGAACGGATGGGTGCAGACATGATGAGTGGATGAACGGATGGGTGCAGACATGATGAGTGGATGAACGGATGGGTACAGACATGATGAGTGGATGAACGGATGAGTGCAGACATGATGAGTGGATGAACGTATGGGCGCATACATGATGATGAGTGGATGAACGGATGGGTGCAGACATGATGAGTGGATGAACGGAGGGGTGCAGACATGATGAGTGGATGAACGGAGGGGTGCATACATGAGTGGATGAACGGATGGGCGCATACATGATGAGTGGATGAACGGATGGGTACAGACATGATGAGTGGATGAACGGATGGGTGCAGACATGAGTGGATAAACGGATGGGCGCATACATGATGAGTGGATGAACGGAGGGGTACAGACATGATGAGTGGATGAACGGAGGGGTGTATACATGAGTGGATGAACGGATGGGTGCATACATGAGTGGATGAACGGATGGGCGCATACATGATGAGTGGATGAACGGATGAGTGCAGACATGATGAGTGGATGAACGGAGGGGTGCAGACATGATGAGTGGATGAACGGATGGGCGCATACATGATGATGAGTGGATGAACGGATGAGTGCAGACATGATGAGTGGATGAACGGAGGGGTGCAGACATGATGAGTGGATGAACGGATGGGCGCATACATGATGATGAGTGGATGAACGGATGAGTGCAGACATGATGAGTGGATGAACGGAGGGGTGCAGACATGATGAGTGGATGAACGGAGGGGTGCATACATGAGTGGATGAACGGATGGGCGCATACATGATGAGTGGATGAACGGATGGGTACAGACATGATGAGTGGATGAACGGATGGGTGCAGACATGAGTGGATAAACGGATGGGCGCATACATGATGAGTGGATGAACGGATGGGTACAGACATGATGAGTGGATGAACGGATGGGTACAGACATGATGAGTGGATGAACGGAGGGGTGCATACATGAGTGGATGAACGGATGGGTGCATACATGAGTGGATGAACGGATGGGCGCATACATGATGAGTGGATGAACGGATGGGTACAGACATGATGAGTGGATGAACGGATGGGTACAGACATGATGAGTGGATGAACTGATGAACGGATGGGTGCAGACATGAGTGGATAAACGGATGGGCGCATACATGATGAGTGGATGAACGGAGGGGTACAGACATGATGAGTGGATGAACGGAGGGGTGCATACATGAGTGGATGAACGGATGGGTGCATACATGAGTGGATGAACGGATGGGCGCATACATGATGAGTGGATGAACGGATGGGTACAGACATGATGAGTGGATGAACGGATGGGTACAGACATGATGAGTGGATGAACTGATGAACGGATGGGTGCAGACATGAGTGGATAAACGGATGGGCGCATACATGATGAGTGGATGAACGGAGGGGTACAGACATGATGAGTGGATGAACGGATGAGTGCAGACATGATGAGTGGATGAACGGATGGGTACAGACATGATGAGTGGATGAACGGATGAGTGCATACATGATGAGTGGATGAACGGATGGGCGCATACATGATGAGTGGATGAACGGATGGGCGCATACATGATGAGTGGATGAACGGAGGGGTACAGACATGATGAGTGGATGAACGGATGGGCGCATACATGATGAGTGGATGAACGGAGGGGTACAGACATGATGAGTGGATGAACGGATGAGTGCAGACATGAGTGGATGAACGGATGGGTACAGACATGATGAGTGGATGAACGGATGGGCGCATACATGATGAGTGGATGAACGGATGGGCGCATACATGATGAGTGGATGAACGGATGGGCGCATACATGATGAGTGGATGAACGGATGGGCGCATACATGATGAGTGGATGAACGGATGGGTACAGACATGATGAGTGGATGAACGGATGGGTACAGACATGATGAGTGGATGAACAGAGGGGTGCAGACATGATGAGTGGATGAACGGATGGGTGCAGACATGATGAGTGGATGAACGGATGAGTGCAGAAACGAGTCGATCCTGATGTGATGCGCGGGAGAACGAAGAGAGACGTTGGACGTTGATGAACTCCTCCAGTGAGTATCCCAGAATCCTCAGCGGACAGAGACATGCACCAACATCGGGCCCTGATCTGCTGTGTGTTCAATCCATGTCACATGTTGCTCTCACTGTGTGTGTGTGTGTGTGTGTGTGTGTCATGCAGTCAACTGATCAGAAGTCACAGGAAAGACATTTATAATGTTACAAAAAATCCTATTTCAAATTAATTGTTCTTTTGAACTTTCTGTTCATCAAAGAATCCTGAGAAACAAAATGTACCACAGTTTCCACAGAAATATGAACTGATAATAGTCATAAATGTTTGTTTAGCATCAAATCAGCATATTATAATCATTAGTGAAGATCTGTGTGTGTGTGTGTGTATGTGTGTGTGTGTGTGAGAGAGAGTGAGAGAGAGCAAGTAAGTGTGAGAATGTGAGTGTGTGAATGAATGTGAGTGAGTGTGTGAATGTGAGTATGTGATTGAGTGAGAGAGTGAGCGAGTGAGTGTGTGAATGAATGTGAGTGAGAGTGTTAGAGAGCGAGTGTGTGAATGAATTTGAGTGTGTGAATGAATGTGTGAGAAAGTGACTGTGTGAATGTGAGTGTGTGTGTGCGTGAGTTATGAGTGTGAGTGTGTGTGTGTCCAGCTGTTTAAAGACTGTCTGCACAAAAGCTTCATTCACAAACACTATAATAATGAGGTTCATTAGAGTTTGTTGTGAAGGAACAGCGTTTCTCTTTCAGCCACTGCTTCACAAAACCAGAAACAGATTCAGCATCAGGGTTTTGCTTTATATATATATATATATATATATATATATATATATATATATATATATATATATATATATATATATATATATATATATATAAATAATGTAACAAATGTTAATATGTAATTCTTTTACCAGACAAAGTTATTACTAAATAGATATTCTCCATAATATAATAACAAAATAAATCCTTGCAATAATATAGTTATAATTAACAATAAATATTCTCTTTAATATCATATTTGTTATTAAACATATCGACTTTGGTTTTTGTTTTTAAATTGTGACCAAATTTGAGTAAAATGTATAAAATGTATTATTAACATAAGTATGATATTACATTTTCATTCTGCAAAATGAAGATTAGGATTGAGTTGGTGGTTTAAATTAATGAACACTTTTGGAGGTTTAATATTTTTGACATTGAATCAGCCTCACAGCGCCATCTAGTGTTCAGAAACACAAATTACTCAACTCATTTGTTCATGTGGTCTAATTGAACTGAAACACGAGACTAACGTATAATAACTTTTTTATTCAAGTGTAAAGTAATAGAAAAGAACAGCGAGATGTTTGTGGCATTAGAGTCCTCCAGCGAAGATGATCTCGAGCGCGGCCTGCAGATCCCCGTTAGCGGCCGTTAATGCGCGCAGAGCCAGAGCCTCGTCCTGAATCCCCATATCCCTCAACTGCTGCATCTGCGCCTGCCAGCGGCCCTGTCACACACACACACACACACACACACACACACAAACACCACAGTGAGCCTTCTCTCATATCACAGCATTTATCAGGCACAAAACTGTATGAATGAATGTACAGTAATACCTTGATTTACGAGTGACTCAGTATAAGAGCAAATCGGTGTACGAGCATTGTATCGGAGTGCAAGTATTTTTCCTTCACCCACGCGCATTTTTGTGTGGAAAAGTCCTAACGCTCAGCATCGTTGCGCGCGTGTTCTCAGTCCAGCACCCAAGGGGTAATGATGTTCTTAAAGGGCCATACACTGTTAGAGAACAGCATACTATAACAGTTATAACTCTGTACAGATCATATACATAAGTGATTTACAGCGGTTTTACCTCGTGTTGTTGCATTAATTGTGATCGCTATTCTTCACGATATAATATCGTTACAAATGTTGAAGGAACTAGTTAATCTGATGTGTTCAATAAGTGTTAAGTTAACAGTCTTGTTACTTTAAGAGGGCGGGGTTTCAGGGGGGCTAGAGCAGTGATTCTTAACCTGGGTTCGATCGAACCCCAGGGGTTCGGTGAGTCAGTCTTAGGGGTTCGGCGGAGGATAAGACACACCCGACTCACATGATTCATATTTTATTTTTACAATTAAAAAGGGTTCGGTGAATGTGAAAGTGAAAGTTCTCACCGAATGTGAAAGTTCGGTGAGTATAAAACTGGTGGGGTTCAGTACCTACAACAAGGTTAAGAACCACTGGGCTAGAGAGAGAGTTGAGTTGTGAGGGATTAGAGAGGGCTCCGAAGCAGAGAGATAGTTTTGATTATTCTGTTATGTACGGCGTGGGTTGCGGCCAGAACAGCAATCCGTTAGTTCTCAATAAAATCTCTGAACAAGAAGGAACGTGTCTGGTTATTAAAAGTAACAACGCTACAATGTAGTGAAATATATACGTACAGTACAGCATATAGAACAGACGTTTGAACTAGTGATTCGATGACTCGCCCATTAAGAGAGTCGAATGCTTCGTTTCTGAATGAATCAGACGTTTGAATGAATGATTCAATGACTCGCCCATTAAGAGAGTCGAATGTTTTGTTTCTGAATGAATCAGACGTTTGAACCATTGATTAAATGACTCGCTCATTAAGAGAGTCGAATGCTTCGTTTCTGAATGAATCAGACGTTTGAACCAGTGATTCAATGACTCGCTCATTAAGAGAGTCAAATGCTTCGTTTCTGAATGAATCAGACGTTTGAACCAGTGATTCAATGACTCGCTCATTAAGAGTTAAATGCTTTGTTTCTGAATGAATCAGACGTTTGAATGAATCGGTTGAATCTGACCGACTCACATGAACAGTGCCTTTGCTGCTTCTACTAGTGGTTTTAATTTCACATTTAGAGTATATTTTAAAATAATTTCAAATTATCAATATTCAGTGTTTTTTATTTAAAACGGCACATTATTCCAGCGTTTGCAGCTTAAATGCTCTCATGTTCGTCTGATCTGCATTAAACTCTGATGCTGCTTCTGTGTTTCTCTGCAATGCAAAGACAAATTTCCTTTGATCAATAACTGCCCTGTCTCTGTCCAGGTCAGTGGTGTGTGTGTGTGTGTGTGTGTGGGGGGGGGGGGGTCACCTGAGGCGAGCTCACGCCAGAGGCCTGTAAGGCTTGCTGCAGCGCCTGAGAGAGGAGGCCACTGCTGACCGGAGCACCGGACGAGTCCTGCAGGAGAGAACAGGGTCAGGGCTCTGAGGACTGAGCTGCTGTTTGTGTGTGTGTGAGTGTGTGAGTCTGACCGGAGCACTGGGGGTGGGGGGGGCAGCGCCAGTCTCTGGGGTGCTGGCCAGCGCCAGGGCGGACGCGAGCTCGCTCTGAGTGATGGGCCGTGGCCCCGTGGCTCCGCTGGGACCCAGGGTCGTCGGTCTGGACGCAGCAAACGGCCTCTGGTGTCTCGCCCTGTTCCCCTGCTGTAAACAACATCCCATAATAATACAACAATGATAAACGATCTTTCTCCTCGCTACATTACTCATAAACATTCTCCTTACTATAATAATAATAGAAATTATCCTTACTATATTACTAATATTATTTAAAATCCTCCTTACTAAAATATAAGTTTATAATATAAGTTTATTAATATAACTAGTAAAAAATTCCTTGTTACTAAAATATTCCTTCAATTCTAATAATGATAATTCTTACTAAAATACTAATAAATATATCCTTACTATAATTCAATTTCTCCTTAATATAATAATATTATTCTACTAATATTTAACATTTTCCTTACTAAAATATTACTAATAATATAAATAATAATAAAAATAATTAGTCTTACTATAATTTAATAATACTATAAATAATTATCTTTACTATAATTAAATATTAATATAAATAATTATTTTCACTATAATTGAATAATAATATAAATAATAATATAAATAATTCTCCTCATAATTTAATAATATATAAATAACAATAATATAATGAATTCTTATTAATAATTAATTAAAATAATAATATCCTTTATTATTGTATAATAATAATAATATATTTTCTCCTTACTAACAATAAAATCATATTATTACTAATAATAATAAAGATGGTGGGGGAAACGTACAGGCTGGAAATCGTCGTCGTCGTCGGACATTCCCTCGAACATAAAGCCTCCTGCCACAGAAAAGAGCAGAAGCTGTGAGTGCCATCAGATGCAGCGGGCGATTCCCCCACGGAGCGGGCACTCACCTGGCATCTCGCTGTAAGAGCTGGCGGCTGCGCTGATGCCGGGCTGGCTGGACACCGAGTGCAGCACGAGCATGATGGCACTGACCAGCGCCGGGTGAGAGCGGATCAACCTGAGAGCCAATCAGAAGGCATGGAGGTGAGGCGGCGTTCCCTGCGGTCGCGGACGGACAGACAGATGGACACAACTCACGTGTCCAGCAGGTTGGGGTCGGTGAACTGCACGAACAGATCCTTATCCTGGAGCACACCTGCAAAACACCAGCCCATGAGAGCCGGCCGGAGCCCTCACACACACACACACACGCGCGTTTCAGAGCCAACGCACCTAAAGCCACGGGGTCAGAGCTGAGTCCAGGAGACGCCGCCACGATCTGCTGTAGAGACTCTCTGCTGGCCAGCAGCTTAAACACCTGAAACACACACACATGCACAGCTGGAGCAAACACACACTCCTGACACATCAACACAAACCATCGCAGAAACGGCTACACAGGCTGTCAAAAACTGTCACCGATGGGAAATATGATAAATGTGAAAATACAGAGCAATTTTTGGTGAAGCAGTCCTTATTCACGCCTAAACACACACACACACACACACACACACACACACAACCTAATAAACGCAATTACCTCTGAAAACACTGAACATCTATATATGATTATTATTTGAAATTTAATATAGGAGAAATTGTGCATTGCATTTCAAAAACCTTTTATTTGCTTCGATATGAAAACACCGATTCTCTGAGATAATATTGTTATTGTTTTATACAGAAATAAATGCAGCATCGTTTAGAGGTAAATACTGTTTTATACCAAAAAAAAACCATCATGCTTTCATTTGATGAAGAAAACATCATTTGTTTATTGTCTTGGGTCTGATCTGATGATTAATTAAAGAGTCCTCCAGCAATTGAATTAATTATCTGAGAGTCTATAAAAATAAAAGCTAATACAAGGAACAGTTTTTCCCTTCAAATTGTAGTTTTTGTGCCTTTAAGTCAGAATTTGAATGTTTAAAAAAAGGGGTAAACTTTCTATAAACACTTTTGGTTCTTCATTGTCTTTCCTGACACATGGAAAACACACGATTTCCCACAACAGCCGTAAGTGTGTTTCAGCAAGAACTGAGTCAGAAAACAGAATGAAGACGCACACATCTATTCTGCCCAAACCCTGTGATGGAGGGATAGAGGGATGGAGTGATAGAGGGATGGAGGGATGGATTGATGGAGGGATGGATTAATGGAGGGATGGATTGATGGAGGGATAGAGAGATTGAGTGATAGAGGGATGGAGTGATAGAGGGATGTAGTGATAGAGGGATGGAGTGATAGAGGGATTACCGCTTCCCTGTAGCTCCCGTTGTTGAGCAGGCCGGCCTGGAGCATCCGGAACTCTCTGGCAGCGGCCGACCGATTCACCGGCTCTGAGACAGAACAAACAGATCATGCTGGTGTTCCCAAACACACACACACATTCACACACTCTCTCTTCACACACGCATACCGGGCTTGACCTCAGGCTCAGGCCACGTCTTGTTGATGATGTGCAGTGTTGATCCAGACTTGATCCCGTAGGAGTCCAGCGTCAAGTCATCCTTCAGCACACAACCGCAGTGCACGAACTCTGTAATACACACACACACACACACAGCAGCGGGAAACCCTGTTTACGACACTGCCTATGACAGCTGGTTATAGTGCGATTATGGATGTGAGTGCAGACCCATGAGCTCTGGATCCGGGAGCGCGTCGCATAACTGCGCTGAGATCAGCTGCTTGAGGGTGGACACCTGGAATCGCCCGGGATGAACGTCTCCGGGCTCGGCGTCTGGAAACCGAAACATGGCTTTGGGTTTTCCAGAGAGTTTCAGGGAGAGACGCCACACCGATCCCTCCATTCCTGCAGGAGAGTCTGCAAAACACACATTACATCATATGTATTCATCTAAAGGAGTGAGATTTAGCAGCATCATCTCCATACACACACGAGTGCATATCTAATTAGATAGTAATGACATTTTTACTCATGTAAAGACATTTTAGAACAGCTGTAATGCCAAAACAGATGTGCTGATGCCAGTCAACCGGATGTTTGCTAACTATCAGATAAAAACGCTGTTGAGACTTTCAGCACAAAGATGATGATGACATCGATCTCAGATATTATTGATCCCATGCCGGTGCCACACCAGGACTAATATCTAATAATATAACAATATCTGACCAGTTTTATTGCGCTTCGCTGCAGCAGTCCGTGAGACAGCGATTTGTAAACAGCTGCAGGCCGGATGTGACGTCACACAGTTTCCCTACAAAATAAAAGTCACGTGTAAATATTTATATATTCTGTATATGTAATTATGTAAATATATTGTAAATGTTAAACTACATTTAGAATTAATTTTGTAAATATAAAATATTTATATTAAATGTAATTCAATAATTCGTTTAAATAAGCTGTATAAATGTATTATATGTATAACGTCTATTGAAATACAATATTAACCGTTTTAAACGATAATAATCTTTCTTAATTTTAATATAAATATTTAATAAAACAATTAAATGTTGTTTGCAAGCTGTTTATTTATTTCAATCTTCTAAAACGTTTAATTTGGATCAATGAGTGTGATGACGTGGGGATGCGCGCCCCCGCGTGGAAGAAAAAAAGTAATGCAAGGCGAACGTCAGTAACTTTTATTGTATTCATTTATTCATGCATTTCTCAGACAATATATATAGCATTACATTCAAGAAACACATTGTCATTCTAATCAGTTCTTGCTTTTCCCGGGATTTCCCCGGTAAACACTCAGTAAAGCAGTGAAATAGGTTGTATTATTGTATTATTCATGCATGCTAAAAATGTAGAATTGAAGTCTGTAAGTATCAGTCGGAGCATCTGAAACAATCCTTTAACGCAATGCCCTCAGGAAACTCGACTGCTTTACTATTTAAACCTGTTCAATTATGCAAAGATTAAGAAAAAAGGTTTAAGATAAACAAACAAACAATTAGGAAAAAATGTCACTGCATATATTTTAGGCAACATTTTATTTTACAGCGTCACACGCTACATGCTTTACTGTGAATAATTACATGCAACTACAACAAACTCTCACTCTGGAGTAAATACATGCAGTGAAATATAATCTCAACAACACACACACACTAAAATAGAGTGTGTGAATATTTACATAGAAAGACCCACAGACAGATAGATAGATAGATAGATAGATAGATAGATAGATAGATAGATAGATAGATAGATAGATAGATATGCAGATAAACAGACAGACAGACACACAGATAGACAGACAGACACACACACACACACACACAGACAGACAGATAGACACACAGACAGACACACAGAAAGACAGATAGACACACACACAGACAGACAGACAGAAACACAGATAGACAGACAGACACACACACACAGACAGATAGACACACAGACAGACAGACAGAAACACAGATAGACACACTGATAGACACACAGATAGACACACAGACAGACACACAGACAGACACAAAGACACACACACACACACACACAGATAGACAGACGGATTGACACACACACACACACACAGGCAGAAAGACAGATAGACAGACACACAGACAGACACACAGACAGATAGACACACAGACAGATAGACACAAAAACAGACACACAGACAGACAGATAGACACACAGACAGACAGATAAACAGACACATAAACAGAGACACAGACAGACAGACAGACAGACAGACAGATAGATAGATAGATAGATAGATAGATAGATAGATAGATAGATAGATAGACAGACAGACAGACAGACAGACAGACATACAGATAAACAGACACATAAACAGAGACACAGACAGACACACAGACAGACAGACAGACAGACAGACAGATAGATAGATAGATAGATAGATAGATAGATAAACACACAGACAGACACACCGATAGACACACAGACAGATAGACACAAAAACAGACACACAGATAGACACACACACAGACAGATAGACACATAGATAGACAGATAGACACACAGACAACACACATATAGACAGATAGACACACAGACAGATATAAACACAGATATACACACAGACAGATAGACACACACACACACACACACACAGATAGACAGATGGACACACAGATAGACAGACAGATACACATATAGACAGATAGACACACAGATAGACAGACAGACACAAAGACAGACACACAGTTAGACACACAGACAGACAGACACACATACAGATAAACAGACACATAAACAGAGACACAGACAGACACACAGACAGACAGACAGACAGACAGATAGATAGATAGATAGATAGATAGATAGATAGATAGATAGATAGATATATAGACAGACAGACAGACAGACACACAGACAGACACACATACAGATAAACAGACACATAAACAGAGACACAGACAGACACACAGACAGACAGACAGATAGATAGATAGATAGATAGATAGATAGATAGATAGATAGATAGATAGATAGATAGATAGATAGACAGACAGATAGACAGACAGACAGACAGGTCCAGTAGTAAATGGTTAAACGGTGACGTCACGGGTCTGGAATGAGGTGGGCGGGGTTTTAGTTCCAGATCGGAGGAAAATCTTCTGAAACAAAAGCGACTCGCGCGGCTTCAGCTACAAACTAACCGCGCGCTTTTTGCGCGACTACGCGAGGAAAGTTAGTGTGTGTCTTCATCAGCGCTGGAGGAGCGTCTGTCCCCTGAAACTCTGCGCTGGGATGGTGAGTTCATTACTAATGTCTTTCCATGCGAAATCCTCAGTGACTCCCGGCAGATCTGGGAGAAGCGCGGATCGGGTTGAGTCTGCATTCAAAGTTACAGTGACATCATGCTGCTTTAAAATATCCTCATCGCGTCCGTTCATCGCCAGACGCGGACTGCTGGACACATGAACGGCTTTATTGCGAATCCAGAACTCCAGTTTTTGTGTTGTAAGGTTGTAAGATGCTGTAAAATCCCAGAGCCAGTGTTGTTTGGGATGGACAGCAGCTCCACCACACCCTTCCCGACCGGACAGCAGCTCCGGATCCGGGCTTTCCCTCCAGCATCAGCTCCTCCTAAACCTTTACAAACCCCCTCATCTCCTCCAGCTCTCAGCCTTTACATTAAGGGTTAGTTCATCCAAAAATGAAGCTTCTGTCATCAGTCATCCCTGTGCGCGTTTCTTTCTTTTCTCCTGAAAGCAAGAGAGTTTGAAGGATGTTTGGACCCAAACCATTGACTTCCATAGCAGGAAACCTGTTTATACAGGACTGGGACATCCTGAGGGGGAATAAATGTTAATTTATGAGTGAACTGTCTCTTTAAGTGCTTCTAACAAGCTGCATTTTACTGTAATCACTTTAACCAAATCCAAATTATTATTTTATATTTAATACCTTACGGCTAAACGCTTGTTATTATGAGGCGAGTAATAACGTGTCAGCTTGTTTAAACCTGATGCCAAAAATCATTCCATAATTTACTCCCATCCAGCCGTCCAGGTGTGCATGACCTTCTCCTGTCAGCCGGACTCAACAATATCCAGCTCTTCCCAGCTTTATAATGGGAGTGAATGGAGACTGAGATTCTGAAGCTCTAAAAATCCATCATAACCATAGCCATACTAACATATTATGGATATTACTTGTAACTTTATAAACTATAATCACTGGCTTCCGGTAGCGGCCGTACGTGAGTGACCTCTGACCCCACTCAGGCCGTGAGTGACCTCTGACCCCACGCAGACTGGGCTCCGTTATGATGGTCTGGATCTACAAAGCATTCAGATGTTGCATTAAAGAACAGTTTTGTACGTGATTTAACTCATGGAACTGTGTTGTTTTACTAGTTGGTTTACATGTTGTCATTTTTAGGGGATCTTTTCAGTTCAGTGCAGACGAAGCTGATCTTTTTGTCTCCGTGCAACAGTGAAAATCACAGAGAAAGCGTTTCAGGCCAGTAAAAACAGCCGGAGTTTCCTGAAAGAAGGAATGACAGCGAGTTTAAGCGCTCTGTGCTTGTGTGGATGTGATGATTCCTCCGAAACGTCGGTGTCTGCGGTTGGAAAGCTTTTCCCGGAGAGCGTCTGGATTTGTGCTGACGGCAGGGTTTGGTTTATGACTCACGTTTCACTCGCTGACCTGAACTGGAAAGAGTTTAGACGTCTGAGGCGTTCATTGAGCGCCCACTTCCTGCTTCCCGCTGTTTGTGTTGGGATGTAATTGTGGGTCATGCGCTCAGAACTTGATTATGGTTCTGTAAGGTTTGCGTGAGCATGTGTGACACTGAGAGTATCACGCAGCTGTTTGTGTCTGTCAGTGTTAAACTCTTGTGTCTCGCTCCACTTTATAACGCTGGGCTTCTCAAACAAGTCCTTTGACATCTTTTATACATATAAAGGAAGATTATCTTTATACATAAAGCTCAACAAAGACTAACATTCAAAAGTAGAGGCGAGAAGATTTTGAAATGTTTCTGAAAGCTGCTTTTATTAGACGATAAATACAGTAAAACAGTGAATAGAATATATATATTCTTTGTGAATATATAGTAAAGTGTCATTTATTCCTGTGAATAAAGCTGAAATTTATAGATAATACAGTAAAACAGTGTAATATTATATCAGTGTAAAACAGCTATTTTCTATGTGAATATATAGTAAAGTGTCATTTATTCCTGTGATCAAAGCTGAATTTATTAAATGATAAATGCAGTAAAACAGTGTAATATTATATCAGTGTAAAACAGCTGTTTCTTTGTGAATATATAGTAAAGTGTAATTTATTCCTGTGATTAAAGCTGAATTTATTAGATGATAAATGCAGTAAAACAGTGTAATATTATATCAGTGTAAAACAGCTGTTTCTTTGTGAATATATAGTAAAGTGTCATTTATTCCTGTGATTAAAGCTGAATTTATTAGATGATAAATGCAGTAAAACAGTGTAATATTATATCAGTGTAAAACAGCTGTTTCTTTGTGAATATATAGTAAAGTTTCATTTATTCCTGTGATTTAAAGCTGAATTACTCCAGTCTTCAGTGTCACATGATCTTCACAAATCATTCAGATATGATGATCAACAAACATTTGTGATTTGTATTAATTGAAAACAGTTCTGAAGATGTGTGTGTGTGTGTGTGTATGTATGTGTGTATATATATATATATATATATATATAATATAAAATAACCGTTCCTGGTCACCGCACAGGTAAAGTTACAACAATCTAAAAGGGAGTTCAATGTTTGTGCAAATAGAGGTTCTGCAATAAGTCAAGTCTTGGGAAAAGTCATGTGTACAATTCATTTAATATATTCTATATATTTCAACTCTACTTTCACATTTAGTATTTTCTTTACAACGTGTGTGGGCACATACACCATCAAATTATCCCCCACAGTGGATAATTGTTCATAAATTGAAAGGAGTCAGAGTTCCTCTTTTTTCAATGAAGGCAACATAAGATGGATCCGGAAGTAGCGGGAGTTGATGATATCATGCACCATTTCAGAAATGTCCATTCATAGATGTAGTCATCAGAGATTATCCAAGACTACCCCAACAAAAATCCTGTCTAAGCAGTAAATCAGTTAAGAAGTAAGGTGAACAGGTATGAAGTACCCAAGCAGTCTTACCAAACAGATCTTACTAGTTGCTCTACTATTTCCTGTTATATACCCGATCCTGTGTATACTTCAAGCCCCCCCAGAGTCTAGGAAGAATATAGCACCTCTTAAACATGATAAACCTGGTAAAAGGCATTGACTGTTACAATATATATGTAAATGGATAAATCCACCCAGACTTCCTGTTTTAATAGGAAATCTATTGGCACAGAAAATAAAAAGCACTTTAGAGTTTTTCCAGCAAAGAGAAGGAGAGAAAGAGGAAATGAGAGCAGGATGTTGAAATCGTGAACAGGAAGCACCTGCATCTAGAATCCACTCCGTCTGTTGCACTTGAATATGTTTGAATATGAATCTGTTTCGTTAATGTTGAACGGTGTTGCTGCACTTCTGCTGAATGTAACGACACCTCGCGCTTTCATCGCCTCTGAGTTCCCTGCATTACAGTTTCAGGTGTGAACAGAATCCGGAGTCACTCACACACAGACATACACACACTTACTCGCACACTCATGTAAAACACTTTCAACACAAACACAAGCAAGTGATGCATACACTCCATAAACATAACAATGGAAATAACCGTTTAGTAATAATAAACATAATTTTATGAACCTGCATTACTGATATTTAAGTGGCTCGAGAGAAACAACTCTTTCTGACTGTAACTTGAACCCCAGATTCGACACACACCTCCAGCCTGTTCTGACTTAGTGTGCTTTATATTTTCTAAGTGATCTGGCTTACAGGTTTCCTTAAAATGATGATCAGCTATCTGAAAGATCCCACTGACTTTCATTGACGGGATGTTCAGATGAGCCGTTCAAACTCGGATCGAACCACTGACGCTCCATCAACTGTTTCCAATCCAATTGGAATCCGTGAAGTTTCCACTCTATCCACTATTTCTAATCCTTTCAGCATACTGTGGTGAAGGACATGATACCTTTCGCTTCATGTTTTGTGGTAAATTGTACATTGATTTTGTATTGAACATAACTCTGCATCACAATATCATAGAGACGAGGGGAGGCTTATTTACTCAGGCAACCAATCTGTTTATAATCAATCTTTTTTTCCAGGCTATTTTTGTGTGAAATTGTCTAATTTGTGGGTTTTTTTTCTCCTTGTTTTGTTTTATTACAATAAACATAAATAGGAATAAACGTGTGGCAAAACATGTTAATGCAATACTTTCTGGGATGCAAACATTTTTGGCCATGACTATCATCTATCCATTATCGTTCATCTATCTATCTATTCATCCATCTATCCGTCTGAAATCAAGCTTTGTGAAGCTAGATGTGTTTGTTTCATGTACTCTCATAAAGTTCGGGCTCTGAATCAGTATTTGAGTCCATTAGGAGTTTGTTTTCACTTTATCTCTCAGATTCCCTTAATTCCACATTCGTTATGTCTGCGTGTTCACTGCATTAGAAAGGTCAAGATCCGTCCATAAATCATGACAGGTTGACCTGTTCTTGAAGACGCATTCGGAGCAGCCAAATGTGACATCGGTGTGTTTATATCTGTGGTTTAACAGCTGGTGATGTTCACTCTTCCTCTCCATCAGTCGCTCAGCTCCAGGTTAATCAGTCCCTCTCTGTTTTTCCCCGCAGAGCCGTGATTGAAGGATCTGCCCCGCTGTTACACACACACAGACTCACACACACACGCTCGGCCATGTTGGGCCTCCTGTTGTTCGCTCTGCTGGCTGCCCGCTCTCACGGTAGGTGATGCTTCTCTTCCCTACATGCTGATTAGCCAAAGATCACAACCTGTAAACTGGAAACACACAGGCATTACACTGACAGGCGGCTCAGGCCACGCTAATGCAACACACACACACACGCACACACACACACACACACAAACAATGATGGGAATCAATGAACAGTGAAAGTGTGCAGAATCATTACACTCAGAGGATGAAACATTTTATTTTAAGAAATTAACACTTTTATTCAGGAAGGATGTGTTAAATGTTATTCCTTTGAACTTTCTGTTCCTCAAAGAATCTGAGGAAATAAAATGTAATGTAATAAAAAGTATTGTCAGTAATGATGCTGACAATACAACTTTAATCACAGGAATAAATGACACTTTACTATATATTCACATAGAAAACAGCTGTTTTACACTGATATAATACACTGTTTTACTGTATTTATCATTTAATAAATTCAGCTTTAATCACAGGAATAAATGACACTTTACTATATATTCACATAGAAAACAGCTGTTTTACACTGATATAATATTACACTGTTTTACTGTATTTATCATCTAATAAATTCAGCTTTAATCACAGGAATAAATGACACTTTAGTATATATGCAAAAATATGCTAGTGGTCCAAAAAGTGTGACATGAGGATGAAAATCAGAAACTCCAGTATTCTTAGGGAAACAAACATATTTGATACCTTAATAACCCTTCTCTACAATGCAGCAATAGGGAAGATAAAATCTTAACAGGCCTTAGAGAAAAATCACTTTGATCGAGAACCCTCCAGAAATGTAACGTACATCACCTTGTGTCCAACAAAAGCCCAGAAATAACCTATTAATTGGGCTAGCTCTCAGATAAGCCCACACCGCATTTATTTATGTTAATATTAACTTGAAAAAACAAAATAGTAGGCAAACTCTTGGTTGTCTATAGCAATGGAGCACTTTGTAAACTGGACACCGTGATGTACGTTACACATGAAATTACTGAGCCACAAACATTTATCTTAAAAGAATACAGCTGTATTAAAATTATTCAAAATACATTTATGACATTCAAATGATCTCAAACAACATCTCATTTGATCTTTGCTCCAAATTTTTTCTAATTTTCAGTGTGATTATGATGGAGTGAAATAATGTACAAAAGTGCGGTGAGAAAAGTAACGGGTACCACGTGACAAATCCATTCAATGAATACATTGTGATGAGCGGAAAACGGTAAAAAAATGTCACTTATTTCAATATTTGATAACTCTGGACCCTGGTTTATGAGCATCCTATACGATATCTATATCCTGGTCTTGTTTAATGATAAAATATAAGTCGGGAATTATAGAAAACAATGTCTGAACGCATTCATCACAATCGGACATTATCTCCATTTTAGTGCATAGAAATCATCTGAAACCCTGCATTGTTCTAGGCAAAATTTATACTCCTAATGATTACATAGTTGTTTAACTTACCTTACAATGTAACAATCCCGCAAAAGAATCAAAGATTTCGGTGAAATATTCGATTGTTTATGCTGGAAAAATCTGCGTAACGTTCTCACATGTATACACGTGAACAAGACACGAAAGGCAATTTCCATAGTGTAAAGGTCAAATGACGTAATACGTTTTGTTTACATACGTCAGTCGGGAAACCCACGTGGGTGGTTTATCCAGAGAACATCTCGGGTCATGATCGCTTCTTCTGACGATTTTATAAGAGTTTGAACGTTCATCACAAAACTGGACACGAAGGTACCGGCTTCATTTAATTCATCAGTAGATCGTAGCAGTATTGTTTAACAATAAAAGTTGAATAATGAATGTTTAGACATGTAAATTCTTTAATTATCACGATTAGCACAAATTATTTTTTTCTGTACGATCAGGATTTTACACACTTTGAACGTACATCACAGCACCGGACACGATGGGTGATGTATGTTACGCGATTTTCAAAATAATTTTTCTCAAAGAAGGGGATATTTTTCGGCAAAAAACAGCTTGACGATGGTTAGATTGTATAACTTCCCTAACAAATAAATCAAAACATTTGGGTAATACAAGCATTTTGTGAGGGAAAAAGTAGGAGTTTTTGTACATGGGGTACAATGTCACGCTCGGTGCTTCAAAATTTGTCCAGTTTTGGGTATCAAATGTGCTACAAAATCCACCGTTCGAAATGGATCATCATAATTTTATCAAAACTATCTCTACTGTGTATATTGAAGACATTTATTGTAATTTTACCCTGTGGCTCATGTGATTTGTGAATTTATTAGTCACCAAACTCTAAGAGCCTAGGGGGGGACCACTAGCGTATTTTTGCATATATATTCAAATAGAAAAAAGCTGTTTTACACTGATATAATATTACACTGTTTTACTGTATTTATCATCTAATAAATTCTGCTTTAATCACAGGAATAAATGACACTTTAGTATATATTCAAATAGAAAACAGCTGTTTTACACTGATATAATATTACACTGTTTTACTGTATTTATCATCAAATTAATGATGCTGATATAAGCATATGCGGCTTCTTTCAAAAACAAAATCTTACTTACGTTTTTGTGGCAGTATTGTCATTGTGAAATAATAATAATTATGATGCTAATAATATTATTATTATTTTGTTCTCTATAGACATTTAGATATACTTAATTTACCACAAAAGCACTAAAAACACAGACAGGCAGGAAACTCAGACTAAACATAAAAGTCCAAAACGGGTGACAACATGTGAGAACCGCGATGCAGTTTCATGAGGTTATGTATCAAAAATCATGCATGACTTTGACATTCTGAAATGTCAAGGTTTGCACCCATAAAACGGATGAATGTATCTGTGAAATGTGTTTTCATAGATGCTCAGCGTGAAAAAAGATGTGATCTTTCCCAATTAAAAGTCCATCAGAGGCCTAAAAATCCTTAGGTAAATTTGCTTATGGCATAAAGGGATTCCTGTGTGAGACCGGATTCAAAATGAGCTCTGATATCTGCCGCTTTTTTGGTAAAACGTGTAAAAGTGCCTCTCTATACACACACACAGCTGTGCAAAATGGGAAAGATCAGAGAAGTATTTAGGAAAGTCAAATCTGGAGTAATTTGAAGGTTATTCTTTATAGACCTGCAAACCTGGAAAGAAAAGAGGGGAAGAAATAAAACTGGGTTTTCCCTCTGACTCAGATGTTTGAGTGTGTTTGGGTGTGTCGTCCTGATCCCAAGCCACAGCTATGGCTCTGTTTCACAGCTCCCAGTTTAATCCTCAGGATAGCAGTGGAACTATGAGCTTTATTCCTCAGAGGATCCTCAAAATATGTGAGGAGTGTCTAAAATACAATCCAAGAAGTTTCTCAACTTTTACCTTTCAACAGAAGAGCAAAACTCAATATAGAAGACGTGAATTGGGTACTTGGATGTATGAGCTCATATGCTTTCATATTATCCTTCCCAGTTTCTCCATTTGTCTGTGTTTCCAGCACATGTGTGGTGCTGCAGTTACAGCTTACGGCCTCCATTCGGACGCTTGCTCATGCCGAGGCTTCAAGCTGGGCTGCAAAGTTTGGGAGAGAATTTAATAAATAACATTAAAAATAACACTTTAAGTAACAAACTAAATTTGATTCCCCTCCTCCAAATAAATGCAAGGACAATAGGAAGCTGAAAACTTTATGAAGGTATCAAAGCATTTAATAAACGGATATGCAAGAGATGAGATGTGGGATTTAGCTCAAGTATTGCATAATAAATCCATTTGATTGGAGTCTTAAAGTCTCTTCTTCTATCTAAGCGTGTGCAGCTCTAATGTGAGTCATCGGATGCTTTTATCATCGTTTTACCTTTAAAGACAGGACAGGTGATGGGACAGAAAAGGGCAAAGGAGACACAATGACCTGAGGCGGATTTGAACTTGACCGCACACACGCACTGGGCCACGTGTCTGACCAAATTATGTGAGGTTACTGGAAATCTCATGTACCCAATTGTAGCTAAGCCCCTGCAGTCTGCTTTGGCCTTAATAACCCCTTGTTATTTTTCTCCAACTTGCATGGATTTGCTAAAATGTAAGATAGAACCAGTAATTAAAGCCATGCGTGAATCACAAGACACAAGCTCATCACTTTTTGATGTTTCAAGTGTGTAACAAAATCCATAGATCTTAGCGGCATGTGGCATCATCAACCCTTTACTTGCATGTACGCTAGTGTAAAACACTGTGACTTGAGACCGTGATCTGAATAACAGCCAATCAGGAGAGAGTGTGGGCGGAGTCTCTCTGCAATCGCACTGCACTCGCAACCAAATCAATCCAGAATCACAGCCAATCAGAAGAGAGTGTGGGTGGAGTCTCTCTGCAATCGCACTGCACTCACAACCAAATCAATCCAAAATCATAGCCAATCAGAAGAGTGGACGGAGTCTCTCTGCAATCGCACTGCACTCGCAACCAAATCAGTTGCAAATCACAGCCAATCAGAAGAGAGAGTGGATGGAGTTTCTCTGCAATCGCACTGCACTCGCAACCAAATCAATCCAGAATCACAGCCAATCAGAAGAGAGTGTGGGCGGAGTCTCTCTGCAATCGCACTGCACTCACTGCACTCGCAACCAAATCAATCCAGAATCACAGCCAATCAGAAGAGAGTGTGGGCGGAGTCTCTCTGCAATCGCACTGCACTCACTGCACTCGCAAGCAAATCAATCCAGAATCACAGCCTATCAGAAGAGAGTGTGGGCGGAGTCTCTCTGCAATTACACTGCACTCGCAACCAAATCAATCACAGCCAATCAGAAGAGAGTGTGGGCGGAGTTTCTCTATCGCACTGCACTCGCAACCAAATCAATCCAAAATCACAGCCAATCAGAAGACTGTGAAGTGCGTGGGCGGAGTTTCTCTGCAATCACACTGCACTCGCAACCAAATCAATCCAAAATCACAGCCAATCAGAAAAGAGAGTGGGCGGAGTCTCTCTGCAATCGCCCTGCTCTCGCAACCAAATTAATTGCAAATCACAGCCAATCAGAAGAGAGTGTGGGCGGAGTCTCTCTGCAATCGCAATGCACTCGCAACCAAATCAATCACAGCCAATCAGAAGAGAGTGTGGGCGGAGTCTCTCTGCAATCGCACTGCACTCGCAACCAAATCAATCACAGCCAATCAGAAGAGAGTGTTGGCGGAGTCTCTCTGCAATCGCACTGCACTCACAACCAAATGGTCACAGACACATTGTCCAGACTAGCGAGAGAGAGCAGCAATGAGCTACAGAAACGTTTGTGGAGCCTCTTTCCGTCTGACGGATTACAGCACTGAAGTGGCCAATGACACGGAACACCAGCACATTTCCCTAACTGTTCTGATGCAGTGTTTTAGGCAGGAGCCCATGAGTGAAAATAACCCTCATTTCTTTCTTTCCCCAAGGCAGTTTCTCAAGGTCTGCTAAACGCAAACTTTATTGCTTTTATTTCGTCCCTTCCTCATGATCGATTGCATCAGAAAGGTCATTTGTGGATCATTGCAGTGACAAATTTGTTAGTGCATCCTTTTTTAAAATTCAAACTGTGGAAAAGGAGAAGATGCATTGCACGCTCACAAAAGGGTCGAGTGTTCGGGGAAAACGCCCGTCTCTCAGCGTGAGCGTCTGATATCAGCGCATTTCACATGTCGTTCTCTGGGAATCAAGACCAGACCTGATGTACGGGATGTGCTGAGGGGCAAAGAGAGGGAAGACTGTCTCTCTCTCACTCCATTCATCTCTCTTTTCTTCTTCTCATAACACTTTGCAAAGAATTTCAAACTTCAGAGTTTAGAGATGTGTAGCTTGAATGCAGGGCAAGTTGCTTTGGATGAAATGCATGAATGAGTTATTTAGACTTAACATTATACAATAAATATTAGTACAACGACTATCAAATATAAAAGCATTGTGTGTTGTCGTCGTCAGGTTAATGCATATAAATAAATTTGACTAACATCTTTGATTAAAAAATGTAGCATCTAAGCTCCAATCAAAGTCATTTCAGTCTAATAATAATGTTGTGCTGTGCTTTTTTGACATTTGATGACTTGATGACATCATGTATATAGAATAGAGATTCTTCCTTGGGTTCTACAGAATTAGAAGCTAAACCTTGAAGACTATATTTCTCTCCTCGCAAGCACCAATGTTTCTTTCAGCCGTCTTCTGCTTCACGCTCCCGTTTTCTGTTGATCTGTTTCTCCACTTCATTGCATTTTGTATAACTGTCAGCTTTTTTTCTCTCCATCTTTTATTTTTCGGATGGATTTTCCGCCGTCCATATCTTTGTCGGAGCTTCGTCTACGTCAGCTTTGAAGGGGAAAGAGAGAGAAAGAGAGAGAGCAGGATATTTATGAAATGATATTTACACAGTGAATGTCATTATGTTTTGACAATATCATCGAATCAGACCAATAAAGCCCTTTGAGCAGAACTTAATCTCATAGGAAGAGGGGAGAAAAGGAAGTCTGGAGACAGGAGGGAGGGAGGGAGGGATATGGAAAGAGTGCAGAGGTGTTATTATGTTTCGACAATACACTGACATATCAGGCTCATAAATCTTATTCAAATGGAAATCAATTTCTCACATACAGTGTGTGAAGGAGAAAGCGAGAGCAATAAGGGGGAGAGAGAGAGAGAGGGAGGGATGATTAGATCGTACCCGTGTCACTGCGTGTATGTGGTCCGGTGTTACCCATGATGCATTATGATGGTAATGTCACAAAGGAAGCCCTCTACCTCTCTGTCGGATCATGGAAAAAAGAAGATATGTGGCCTTGCAAATGACTTCGTTTGTAGGTCGGCGATGGTGAGAATTGAAAGTGGAAGGAGATGTTAAGCCCTCAGAGCTCGTCTGGAGTTTGGCTGAATGTGTGCGTGCGGTCGCTCTGGGTTGGTTAACAGTCACACACACAGGTTTAGCCTGACAGCCAATAACATGAGCAGCAAAACCAGGCACCTAGTACAGCCTAACGACCATCCGGAACACCCTAGCAACCGCCCAGCCGGAGCAGCTCTGAGATTTGCTGCTGCTGTGTGGAGTTTGCGGCACTTGGGGGCGACGCTGCCTCACTCGTGCCACTGAGAGCGAACGCAGCAAACACTCTGTTCAGGGAGCTTTTCTGGAGCCTTTATGAGTCTTAGCCAGAAAAAATCTTTAGCACTTTAAATTGTTTGTGTGTGTGTGTACGTGTGTGTGTGTGTGTGTGTACTAGTGTTCATGTACGTGTGTGTGTACGTGTGTGTGTGTGTGTGTGTACATGTGTGTGTGTGTGTATACGTGTTTGTGTGTGTGTGTTTTGTGATTGAGTGTGTGTGTGCACGAGTGTTCATGTACGTGTGTGTGTGTGTGTTTGAGAGTGGATGTGAGTGTGTGTGTGTGTGAGAAAGAGAGAGTGAATGTGTCTGTGTGTAAGTGAGTGTGTGTGAGAGAGAGAGTGTGAGTGTGTTTTTGTTTGGAAGTGAGTGTGTGTGTGTGAGAGAGAGTCTGTGTGTGTGTGTGTGTTTCTGTTTGTGAGTGTGTGTGAGAGAGAGAGAGTGTGCGAATGTGTATGTGGCATCAAAACTCTCCAAAGCGTGTCACGTCTGAGCCGCTGTGTGTGTGTGTGTGTGTGAATAATTCGAGCGCTGGAGTTGATGGAGGTCTGATAAAGCCCGAGTCTCTTATCGAGCTCTTTAAAATGAGCCTGCATGTCTCTCCACAGGTAGATATTGAGCACTGTGTTTTTCAATGATATTGAGCGGAGTTATTCCAAGCTTTGTGTGTTTGTAAGTGTGTGCATGTCCTGCGCGTGTGTGTGTGTGCGCGCACTGGCCTTTGAGGTCTGGCAGGGCTGATATTGGTCTGAAGAGTGTGTTATGTTAGCAGAAGAGAGGCAGGGCCCTCTGTTATTGAACCTTGATGCTCTACAGCTTGTGTTATGAAAGAGAGAGAGCGACAGACAGACACAGAGAGAGAGAGAGAGAGAGACATTATAGAAATCAAAATAATAATGTCGGTTTGACGAAGAAACGGGATCTGCTATTTTTATCAAGCCACACATCGGACGGTTCTGGCTCTGCCGCTGTGTGTTTTCCATCCCACCCGAATGATGATTCTCATTAAACAGATGAGCAAAACTACGAGAAGTCCATAGACTTTCACTGAGAGGGTCAAAACTTTTGCACAGTAAGATTCATTCAAGTATTTAAGCTGTCTATTACTAGCAAAGCTTGACGTCTATCCTAGCCTAGCATGCTAATACCTGCTAGCAACATGTTAAATCATGCTGGCAATGTTTTAAAACATGCTAGAAATGTGCTTTTAGTTATTAGTTATTTCCTTTTTAGTTATTTCAAACTCATCCAAGTCTGTTTGACTTACTACTCATCTAGTAGTAATTGTTGTTTTTATTGAATATTGCAGTATCATAAATCATTTTTTATTTTAAATGTTCTTGGTAATGTTGAATGAAAATACCAGCATGTTCTCTGATGATGAGGGCGGGGCAACAACTTGTCAATCACATGATTCACCAATAGCAAACCACGACCATCCAATCACAATCAAGCCCTGTCCACATTTGTTCTTGTTCCTGAAGCGATTCCCTCCATGAACAATAAAGGAGAAAAGATGAGTGCAACTTTCTGACAGGCTATTACTCCAGTCTTCAGTGTCACATGATCTAATCACTACTCATTCTGATATGCAGATTTGATGATCAACAAACATTTATGATTATTTTCAGTGTTGTTCATATTTCTGTGGAAACTCTGATGCATTTAATTTTTCAGGATCGTTTGATGAACATAAAGTTTAGAAGAACAGCATTTACCTGAAATAGGATGTTTTGTAACATTATGCATGTCTTTCCTGTCACTTCTGATCAGTTTAATCTATTAGATTAAAAATAACCTTCCAGTAGCAGTAGCTCAGTGTGAGATTCAGCATTATTACAGAAACACACAGAAAGATCAGATGTGTTTCGACCTCATCTGCTGAATGCATTCAGGTTGATTCATTTATAAATAAAGCAAGTTTGTTTAGACACACATTTCAATTCCCTGACAGCAGCAGTGTTCCAGTGTTTACAAGCCTTCAGCTCATAACATAATCACATAAACAGCTGCATCCTGAATTACTATATGCAGTTGACAAAGGTACGAAAACAATTAAAATATTAAAATATGCAGCATAGGGCAGAAATAGCAGCCGAGCTCATAGTGTCTAACTAAAGCACTGGGAGACCATTGAAACGCTCCAAATCCTAATTCAGACTCTGTAAATGTGAATCTGCCCCACGGCTGCGGTCAGTGCCAGGATTCGGATTATATTAGAGCTGAAAGACCACAGATGATTGATCTGGAGAACAGCAGGAGAGCTGCGAGCTTTGAGAAGGGAAGGTTTTAAGGCTAATTTGAATTTACTTTGTGTTAATGGTGCCAGACAAGATTTGAGTCAGAGAGAAAGAACAAGAGAAAGAGGAGAACCTGTAACACTTTTATCATCCCTGTATTGTTTGCGTGAGTAAGTCAGAGAGTGAGTGAGTCAGAGAGTGTGTGAGTCAGAGAGTGAGTGAGTGAGTGAGTGAGTGAGCGAGTCAGAGAGTGTGTGTGCGAGCGAGTCGGAGAGTGTGTGTGCGAGCGAGTCGGAGAGTGTGTGTGCGAGCGAGTCGGAGAGTGTGTGTGCGAGCGAGTCGGAGAGTGTGTGTGCGAGCGAGTCGGAGAGTGAGTGTGTGAGAGTGAGTGTGTGAGAGTCGGAGAGTGTGAGTGGAACCTGTAACACTTCTATCACTTCTAGCAGCTCATGCTCTCGTCCTTCAGTCCTGCTTCTGACCGCAGCTCTCGCACAGTTTCACCTCTGAACCCGCAGCATTTCTGCAGATCAGAGGGACTGCTGATGAACACATATCTAACAGTGAAGCTGCACAGACAAAAAAAGAAGAGAGGGAAACGAGGGAAGCCCTCCGGTGTTTAAACACATTTACACAAAGCATGCATACAAACCTTCACGTGCTGCACAAATGAATGCGAGCAGATGCCGTCCAGCCGCATGACATTACAGATCATTTGGGCTAATTTGTTGTTTAATTATATATAATGATTTATAATGACTTCTAATTGGATAGGAGTCAATGTGATATGAAATGGACAATCAGACTCTCTGTAGATACTGACATCATCATCATCATCCGAGGGTCATATTTAAAAACAAACCGACAATAACTTTATATTCATCGCATGATTCTGAAACAGTGTATTATGGTTTGCTCAAAAATATCACGCTGTTTTCAACACTTATAATAATCTTAAATGTTTGTTGATCAGCATATCAGAATGATTTGTGAAGATCATGTGACATAATAATGGAGTAATGATGCTGAAAATACAACTATAAATGACACTTTACTATATATTCACATAGAAAACAGCTGTTTTACACTGTATTACACTAATATTACACTGTTTTACAACATCAGAGCTGTTACTATTGCAAATTCTGAATATTAGAAAGTCAAATTATTTTGTCACATTGTCAAATGTTTGAAACTACACACTCACTCACTCACTCACACACAAACTCTCACACATACACATTCACTCACTCTCACACACACACTCACTCACACACAAACTCTCTCTCTCACACTCACACTCACACACACACACACACACACACACACACACACACACACACACACACACACACACACACACACACAGTGCTGTCCCCTGTGAGGCAGCAGATTGAGGTTGATTTGCGTCAGTAATGTGTGTGTGTGTGTGTGTGTGTGTGTGTGTGTGTGTATGTGAGTCGCTCCGTGAGGACAGACGTGTTCCTGAAGTTTCCGTGACGTCAGCTGCTCTCCTCACGCTCCTGGCGTCCTGTAACTGCATCACTAACATCACGTGTGACGGACGGGCATCCGAAGGGAAAGACGGGCATTTTAACGTCTCTCCTTTTCCTCGCTCGGATGCATCGGTTATCCGACACTCTTGAGGATGATCAACAGAAGCCGCTGGAATAACGCATCTCAGACAAATATTAATTTAGCATCGTCTACAAAAAACATAATTAAATATCGCATCCATAAATGAAAACAAAACATTTAGTCATTAATCCATTCCCTCCACTTCCCTCTCCCTCTTTCTTTCTCCTGTCTTCTGTTGGATGTGATGTTAGTTTAGACGAGAGCTGACTGACTAAGCAGGAAATTCAAATGGGGAAATGTTGATTTCTTCAGCACAAAAACATCAGTGAGTCAAAATCAGTCTGTGTGTGTGGAAGTCTTGAAGTGCTTAAAGGGTAGAGCATCCATCCATCATCCATCCATCCATCCATCATCCATCCATATACTCATCCATCCATCATCCATCCATATACTCATCCATCATCCATCCATATACTCATCCATCCATCCATCATCCATCCATATACTCATCCATCCATCATCCATCCATCCATATACTCATCCATCATCCATCCATCCATCATCCATTCATCCACCTACCTATCCATCATTCATCCATCCATCCATCATCCAGCCACCATCCATCCATCCACCTACCCAGCCATCATCCATCCATACATCTTCCATCCACCCATCCATCCACCCACCCACCTATCCATCCACCCATCCATCCATCCATCCACCCACCAAGCCATCCAGCCATCATCCATCCACCCATCCTCCATCCATCCATTGTTTCTTTGTTCCATCTATCCATCCATTGTTTTCTGTTCCATCCATCAAGTTTTGCTGAGCTTAAATATCCTTCATATCTCCAAGTATATCATACTCCTATTTTATTTTATATTTAAACTTTCTTAATATAATATATTAATATGAATGTGTAAAATATTATTTTAAAGTTCAAATTTCTAGAAAATGTTATGCCCTTACTCTGTTTTCCTTTTTAATGTGTTTCTGGCAAAAACAAATATGTTGTCAGAAGACTTGGCTGGTTTTAATGTCTGTGATTGGAGAAATATGGCTATTAGATGTTACTAAACCTTGACCTCTGGGTGTTTGCAGCCCAGTTTCAATGCAAGGTGTTTTCATTCATGGGAGGAAGTTTTGAGTTTGAAATGTACAATATGTTTTATCTCTCTCCCTCTCCCTCTCTCTCTCTAATCCCCCCCCCCCCCCTCTCCCGCAGCTCTAGACGTCCATGTCCCAGAATCCCCTGTAGTGGCTCTGTTTGGGATGGACATGGTCCTCAACTGCTCTTTCTCAGGGGTCACACCGTTCAACCGGTCCGATCTAAGTGTGTTCTGGCAGCTGTCGGACACCAAGCGCACGGTACACACTTACTGGCAGAGCCGGGATCAGCTGACAGACCAGGACGACCGATTCGCCAACCGGACCAGCCTGTACCCGGATCAGCTGCCGGCCGGCAACGCATCGCTCCTGCTGAGGAGAGTGCGAGTGGCGGACGAGGGCAGTTACTCATGTTTCGTCAGAGTGAAGGAGTACAACAGCGGAGCCTTGCTGATGCAAGTCGCAGGTAACCAATCAGAAAGAGGGGAATGCTGGGAAGCTGAAAACATTACAGTTTATTACATATAGTGAAATGTTATTGTCTTAAAGTTAAGGTCATTCGGCAGCATTTGAGGCGATTAACACAGAAAATACTACATTTATTTTATTTACAGAATCAATAAAATAAACTTTTTGTAAGTGGGTGGTGTATGTTATAGACGTGATAAAAAGCCTAAATAAACAGAATTTATTTTAAAAGTTTCATTGAGTTTTGAAGATGAACTAAAACCTTAATGTTTGTAACATTCATGCCTGAATTTATGTTTTATATATATATATATATATATATATATATAAAATAAGAATATTAAAAATTAATTAATAATTAATTTAATTATATATAAAATATTCTTATTATTTTTAATATAATTAAATTAATTATTAATTAATTTTTAATATTCTTATTTTATATATATATATATATATATATATATATAAAACATAAATTCAGGCATGAATGTATATTTTAAACGTATAAATATTTTAAACGTTTGTTTTATTTGTTTTATTATATATATATATATATATATATATATATATATATATATAATAAAACAAATAAAACAAACGTTTAAAATAAGATATAAAACAAGAAAACTATACTTTTTACATAAAATTTAACTAAATGAAAATTTACTTTAGATGAAATAAAATAACTAAAATTATAAAAAGGATTAAAAACTATACAAATTGAAACTTGTAAAAATGACAAAAAAAACAAAACAACAAATTTACTTGAAGTTTAACTGAAATGTACAATGAAAACAGAAGATACAAATAAAAACTAATTCAAAATATGAATAAAATCTGCAGTTTATCAGTAAACTAATATTATCTGTAATTATGGCTCTGATTTGTGCAATTATTAGATGGTGTTCTGCGCTGATTGACGCTCTGACATCGAGGATCGAGCTTAACTCGCAGTGAAGCGTATGCCTTACTTTAATCTAGAACATTGACTCTGCCAAATCTATATAATCCATATCAACCCATATGAGGCTTGAAAGCTGAAATATCATTGCTGGCGTCTGCGAACGGATGCTAGACATCAATGCACGGCATTATTACTGTACATACACACTCTATCAGGAGTTATTCTGCACAGGACGTCACTTACGGATATTGTTGTGTGATTGATCTGGATTATCGGCCATTTAATGCTCAGTGCTTTTGCAAAGGCCCGATAATGACCGCAATCATTTTTATGCAATTCTCACAATGACCCTGATCAATATTTAGTCATATCGATCGCTGGGATTTGATGTGATTGATGGTTCTCCGGGAGAACGTGCTCCACTGCAGCCGCCTATATGTGTTATTATTTTTCCGGCTGAGTGCACTCAGACTCACCGGGTGCATCATTATTTATGATCTATAGATGGCATTTCCCCATTCTCCTCTCTCTTCCTCTCTTCTCTTTCCATGCGTTGAGTGAAGTAATATTAATGCTGTGAGGCGTCCCACTCCTGTCTGCTTCCCTGCGTCTAATGAAGATTAAACAAAAGCAATCCTGTCATTTTCACTGTTGAACATTATAACCTTTACTATTTATTAGCAGAGTTATTTTGAGCTCACGTAAGGCAGCGACGCTTCCTTCAGGAGATTTTCAATTAACAGCACAGAGATTTGTCGTCTACGGGACGAGAAGTGTTGAGACTCGCAGGTTTCGCACAAAACCGTTACGTCTAATCGCTAAATCTGATGAACAAAGATGATGAGTTTGAAGTTCGGTGTCTGAATAAACAGAACTTTTACATTCACATTTCTGCATTAATCAGACGCTTTTATCATCGCATTCAAGAAACACATTGACATTCTAATCAGTTCTTGCTTTCCCTGGGAATTGAACCCATGACCTTGATGTTGCAAGCGCCGCTCTCTACTGTTAGACACAAAGGAAAGCTGCAAGAACGAACGGGAAGAGAAAGCATGTTACATGAAGCAGAGCCGAACTTCATTCAAGCCACAGATGGACAAACGCTGCACAATTACTGAGATTCTCAGTTGCAATTAGAACAAATAGCCAACAATCACGGCAGGCTTATCATTTATATGATCCATTATTGTATATTGTAACACAGTTCTTTGTTCGGGGAAGAAGGAGGCAGAAACCGGCAAACGTTTATCAAACTTTTAATTTGAAAACGAAACAAATACAAAATAAAAGTAATGACAAACGCAAGCACAAATCACAGCATAACTCCAGGCTGGTCCTCTCTCGTCCTTCACTCACTCGCTCCTTTCATTCCTCCGCTCCTCCTTTCATGCCTCTGCTCCTCCTTTTCATACCTCCACTTCTCCTTTCATACCTCCACTTCTCCTTTCATGCCTCTGCTCCTCCTTTCATGCCTCCTTGCCTCCTTTCATGCCTCCACTCCTCCTTTTCATGCCTCCTCTTCTCCTTTCAGGCCTCTGCTCCTCCTTTCATGCCCCCGCTCCTCCTTTTCATGCCTCCACTCCTCCTTTTCATGCCTCCTCTTCTCCTTTCAGGCCTCTGCTCCTCCTTTCATGCCTCCGCTCCTCCTTTTCATGCCTCCGCTCCTCCTTTCATGCCCCCGCTCCTCCTTTTCATGCCTCCGCTCCTCCTTTTCATGCCTCCACTTCTCCTTTCAGGCCTCCGCTCCTCCTTTCAGGCCTCCGCTCCTCCTTTCATGCCCCCGCTCCTCCTTTCATGCCCCCGCTCCTCCTTTTCATGCCCCCGCTCCTCCTTTTCATGCCCCCGCTCCTCCTTTCATGCCCACGCTCCTCCTTTTCATGCCTCCGCTCCTCCTTTTCATGCCTCCACTTCTCCTTTCAGGCCTCTGCTCCTCCTTTCAGGCCTCTGCTCCTCCTTTCAGGCCTCTGCTCCTCCTTTCATGCCTCCGTTTCTCCTTTTCATGCCTCCGCTCCTCCTTCCATGCCTCCGCTCCTCCTTCCATTCCTCCGCTCCTCCTTCCATGCCTCCGCTCCTCCTTCCATTCCTCCGCTTCTCCTTTTCATGCCTCCGCTCCTCATATGAGGCCTCTGCTCCTCCTTTCCATGCCTCCGCTCCTCCTTTCATGCCTCCGCTCATCCTTTTCATTCCTCCACTCCTCCTTTCACACCTCCGCTCCTCCTTTCACACCTCCATTCCTCCTTTTCATGCCTCCGCTCCTCCTTTCATGCCCTTCGCTCCTCCTTTTCATTCCTACGCTCCTTCTTTCATGCCTCCACTCCTTCTTTTCATGCCCTCCGCTCCTCCTTTCATGCCCTTCGCTCCTCTTTCATGCCCTTCGCTCCTCCTTTTCATTCCTCCGCTCCTTCTTTCATGCCTCCGCTCCTCCTTTCATGCCTCCACTCCTCCGTGAGATCTGACGCTCATCTATCCCTCCATCGGCCTCATGCCGTTATCGCGTCTCTCGCCCCATACAGTACTTTTTTTCTACGTTTATTCTTTTATTTTTATTTGAAAAGGATGTTCGTCTGCAGTCCCTTGGCAGGGCATGAGAACACAACACCTTTTTTTTTATTACATTTTCACAGCTAAATATGTATAATATGGGATTCACCAAAGAAACAACAGACTGGTTGATAGTTTCAGTCTCGTCTTTGGTCAGACGGACGGCAGCGAGAGGTTATGGTCTGCTCTGCAACCCCGCGACCGTCTGATTGCTTTTCCTCCCATCGTCCCAACGCACAACTTTTTTGTTTGCTGAATTATGATTGTCTCTGGGAATAAGGCCGGCTCCAGCCGCTCAAGGGACGGCACTGCAATAATTTCTTCATCTGCCAACGAAGTTCTAACCCCCAACAAAAACACTCTCCGACCTGCCGAATTCCCAGAAGCCCTTCCCAGCTGTGGCTTCGCTCCTCTCGCAGACGAGCGTGTTTCTGTCTGATGTTGAGCCATGTGTGTTTTATGCTAAGCTCCTAGAATGTAATTAACAATTTAATGGGAATCATGTCAAGCCGGTCCCAAGGTGGAGCGCAGCGGTAGATCGTTACGCTAAACTGGAAGCGGTTTCAGGAGTTTCCAGAGCGGCCAGTGTCAGCGTTCTCCTGTATGCAAACCAGAACTGCGATTCACCGGTAACAGATCGGCATCTCGATTCAGACGCCCACATGAACTCAGTCCTAATTACAGCGAGAGAGCAGTTATAAAACACAGATGCATGGATTTGTCTTTTCAACCTCTCATTATTCAAATGTATTTTTTCACAAAGAGTTGTTGTTTGTGTGTGTGTGTGTGTGTGTGTGTGTATATATATATATAAAACACTATTCAAGTTCTTTTCTAGTTCACACTTTAGATTAGGGTCCAATTCGCACTATTAACTACAACTTCTTCCTCAAACTCCTGATTACTGCTTATTAATAGTCAGTAATGTAGGTGTTAGTTTAGGTGTTGGGTGTATTATGGGATGTTGAATATGAACATGCAGAATTAAGCATTAGTATGTGATTCTCTTTTTTCACCAGTTCAGAGCAGTGTTATTTTAGGCATGTTTTCATACTACACAAAAAATAAGTAGCTGTAAGAAACACCTGTGAACGATCAACCAATCACAACACAGAACAGAGAAACACATGACCGGAACAACCAATGAGATCCGGGAAGCACATGACATGATCACATGACTGCAAGGAATCACATGATTGTGACTAAACTTCAAAATAAAAGACATGAAACATAACTCTCCTCATCTCCCCTCGTTCCTCCTCTCTCTTCTCCTCTCTTCTCTCTTTCCTCCTCTCTCCTCTCCTCTCCTCCTCTCCCCTCTTTCCTCCTCTCTCTCCTCCTTTCCCATTTTCTCTTCCCTGTCTTTTCTCCTCTCTTCTCTCTCTTCTAAATTCTCCTCCTCCTCTCTTCTCCCTCTCTCCTCCCCCCTCTCTCCTCCTTTCCCCTCTCACCTTCTCTCCTTTCTCCTACTCACTCCTCCCCTCTCTCCTCCTTTCCCCTCTTTCCTCCTCTCTTTCCTCCTTTCCCATTCTCTCTTCCCTCTCTCTCCTCCTCTCTTCTCAATTCTCCTCCTCTCTCCTCCCCTCTCTTCTCAATTCTCCTCCTCCTCTCCCCTCTCTCTCCTCCCCTCTCTCCTCCTTTCCCCTCTCTCTCATCCTTTCTCCCCTCTTTCCTCCACTCTCTCATCCTCTCCTCCTTTCCCCACTCTCTTCCTCTCTCTCCTCCTATCTCCTTCTCCTGTCCTCTCCCCTCCTTTCCCCACTCTCTTACTCTCTCTCTTCTTCTCTTTCCTTCTCTTTTCTCTCTCCTCCTCTCTTCTCTCCTCCTCTCCTCTCCCCTCCTCCCTTCTCTCTCTCCTCCTCTCCTCTCTCCAGCGCCATTCTCCAAACCCCTGGTCACCTGGGGCTCAGAGCCCAACCTGAAGCCCGGGGATGCGGTCGCCCTCACCTGTGTGGCGTACGGCGGTTATCCGGAGGCGCAGGTGCTGTGGCAGGACGGCGCGGGACGCAACCTGACAGACAACTTCACCGTCTCACAAGTAGCCAACGAGGAGGGTCTGTTTAGTGTGAAGAGTGTGCTGACCGTCGTCCTGGAGCCCAACAGCACTTACAACTGCCGACTGACCAACCCGCTGCTGGGAGAGGAAGGACAAGCGTCTGTGACCATCACGGGTGAGTCGCTCAGCTCAGGAAGCTCATCTCTAACCCAAGCAAAGCTTTCTTCCCAAAATATGTATCATCTGTAATCATTATATTCTCATAAGTGTTTTACACGACTCTTAATGGGATAGTTCACCCAGAAATATGCAGATTCTGTCATCATTTACTCACCCTCATGTTGTTCCAAAACTATGACTGAATCTTCATAACTTCTGTAATTTAGTGAAATGGTGTTTCCATTGGGGAAAAAGTCATGAATTTTGGTCTCGTTCTCGTACACATCTGTCATATGGCTTTAGAAGAATTGTTGTATAGCGTTTAAACTGCGGTTGTGGTACTTTTAACTCTTTCCCCACCAAGTCAGACCTCCAGCATCACAGAAGATATTTAATGAACACGATGAGGAACAGGTTCTTGTATCAATGAGATTCCCACATCAGGATCAGTGAGGGACGCTGATGAATAAAGGCCAGATTCTGGGAACTTTCCACAGAAAACCCTGCGTTAATCCCAGCGGCAGCGGATCATCCCGACTGCGATAGCCTTACAACTGGTTCGTAAACAAGCGCGGGAATCCGACTAATCATGCCGACCTTGTTTGATATGAAAATGCATTTGGATTTGTTTACAGCAGCTGCTGTATGCTCAACAACTTTGGTAATTAATATGAACCTAGCCGAGATTTTTTTGTTTTTCTATCGCAACCAGGATTTGCTTTGCAACAAAACCCTCCACATTTAAATTTCTGGAGTGATGGTGAATATGCAACCATTATAAGTTGCTTTAAAAGGCGTAATTAATTAATTAAAAATACTTTCATGATGAATTATATAAAAAAGCTTTAAGTAAAGCGTTGCTGATTGTTTAAAGCAATTGGACTGTTTTGAAAACATGCACAGCATTGAATTGCTCCTAGTTATTGCGTAGTAAAACAGGAAATAAATGTGACTTAAATCCTGTTGTAAACAGTCAGAGCTCAGGATGAGACATTTGGGAAGAGAGGAAAATTCAAAAGAGAGGAAAATTCAAAATTCCATGTTCAGTATTCAAAAGAGGCTTTTTTGCGGTAAAATGTCACAAATTTCCAGTGAAAATTTGTAGTGATGCAGAAGTGCCCCAAAACCAATGAGAAAGGTAGAAAAAAAGTGGAGAGGAAAAAGGAATGCAGGTTCAGAAAGAGAAAAGGGCCTGGAGGAGAGAGGTCAGAGGTCAGCTCAATCAGCCACTCCTCCTCTGTTCTTCATCACACTCCTGTGTGTTCATGAACATACCGACGGCAGGAACGCGTCTCACGCGAGTGTGTGTGTCGCGGTTCGCTTCTAAACCTGACCAGCTGTGTTTGAGAAGGATGCAGAAAGAGCGTCTTGTGAGTGAGTGCAGAACTGCTGAGCGTTCTCCGCTTCAGTGAGAGTCCAGACGCTGGTTGTCGTGTTTGTGAGGGTGTTTGTCAGTGAGTTTGCAGAGAACGAGCTGAAGACCTGAACACTGAAGGATGGAGAGAGCGGAGGATGAGCAGGAAGTGTATTCTCCTGAGTGAAGGCAGCAGCAGCAGCTTCCTGTTCTTCTGGGATGTTTTTCAGACTTCATCAGAATGTGGAGTTCCCTCTCTTTCTCTTTCAGTACAACGACCTCGCTGGAAAACACTTCACACCTTCAACAGCTCAGGAAACTAGTGTGTTTGAGTGAGTGTGTGTCAGAGAGAGATAGAGTGTGTGTGTCTGTGTGTGTCAGAGAGAGAGAGTGTGTGTGTGTATCTTGTGTAAGCGTGTGTCAGAGAGAGAGAGAGAGAGAGAGAGAGTGTGTGTGTGTGTGGGTGAGTTCAGGAAACTAGTGTGTGTGTGTGAGTGTCTGTTAGAGAGAAAGAGTGTGCCAGAGAGAGAAAGTGTGTGAGTGTGTGTGAGTGCGTGTGTGTGTGTGTGTGTGTGTGTGCGCCTGTGAGTGTGTGTGTGTGTGAGCTAAATAGGCATTTCTGTCTTGCTTCACATTGAAAGGAATCATCACTGTCCGTCTCTCTTTGCTGGCACAGCATTCTGGGTAAAACCTGTGAGAAGAAAAATATAGAAAAAGACAGAGAGAGAGAAAAACCAACAGCGGTCAATAGACTGACAGAGCGAGTTTGGGAGAGAGCGCCGGAGAAACAGGGATGCTTAGAAATGTAGCCATGGTGATTTTGCAGTGAATAATGTAACCATGGCGATGTTGCTGTGGCGACTGTCTAGCATTGATGAACTGATGCTGATGTCACCGCAGAAATGGTTATGGGATGTTGTAAATGTCTTTGTCTTAGTACACAATCTAGTTTAGCATGAGACTCAACGCACTCTGAGTGTTTCCATTAAACGACAACCATCCCTCTTTCCCTCCATCCCTCTTTACTCTGAGACGCTTCCCTCCATCCCTCTTTACTATGAGACGCTTCCCTCCATCCCTCTTTACTCTGAGACGCTTCCCTTCATCCCTCTTTACTCTGAAACACTTCCCTCCATCCCTCTCTAATATGAGACGCTTCCCTCCATCCCTCTCTACTATGAGACGCTTTCCTTCATTCCTCTTTACTTTGAGACGCTTCCCTCCATCCCTCTTTACTCTGAGACGCTTCCCTTCATCCCTCTCCACTCTGAGACGCTTCCCTCCATCCCTCTCTACTCTGAGACGCTTTCCTTCATTCCTCTTTACTTTGAGACGCTTCCCTCCATCCCTCTTTACTCTGAGACGCTTCCCTTCATCCCTCTCTACTCTGAGACGCTTCCCTCATCCCTCTTTACTATGAGACGCTTCCCTCCATCCCTCTCTACTCTGAGACGCTTCCCTCCATCCCTCTTTACTCTGAGACGCTTCCCTCCATCCCTCTTTACTCTGAGACGCTTCCCTCCATCCCTCTTTACTCTGAGACGCTTCCCTTCATCCCTCTTTACTCTGAAACACTTCCCTCCATCCCTCTCTAATATGAGACGCTTCCCTCCATCCCTCTCTACTATGAGACGCTTTCCTTCATTCCTCTTTACTTTGAGACGCTTCCCTCCATCCCTCTCCACTCTGAGACGCTTCCCTCCATCCCTCTCTACTATGAGACGCTTTCCTTCATTCCTCTTTACTTTGAGACGCTTCCCTCCATCCCTCTTTACTCTGAGACGCTTCCCTCCATCCTTCTTTACTCTGAGACGCTTCCCTCCATCCCTCTTTACTCTGAGACGCTTCCCTTCATCCCTCTTTACTCTGAAACACTTCCCTCCATCCCTCTCTAATATGAGACGCTTCCCTCCATCCCTCTCTACTCTGAGACGCTTCCCTCCATCCCTCTTTACTCTGAAACACTTCCCTCCATCCCTCTCTAATATGAGACGCTTCCCTCCATCCCTCTCTACTATGAGACGCTTTCCTTCATTCCTCTTTACTTTGAGACACTTCCCTCTATCCCTCTTTACTCTGAGACGCTTCCCTCCATCCCTCTCTACTCTGAGACGCTTCCCTCCATCCCTCTCTACTCTGAGACGCTTCCCTCCATCCCTCTCTACTCTGAGACGCTTCCCTCCATCCCTCTTTACTCTGAGACGCTTCCCTCCATCCCTCTTTACTCTGAGACGCTTCCCTCCATCCCTCTTTACTCTGAGACGCTTCCCTTCATCCCTCTTTACTCTGAAACACTTCCCTCCATCCCTCTCTAATATGAGACGCTTCCCTCCATCCCTCTCTACTATGAGACGCTTTCCTTCATTCCTCTTTACTTTGAGACACTTCCCTCTATCCCTCTTTACTCTGAGACACTTCCCTCCATCCCTCTCTACTCTGAGACGCTTCCCTCCATCCCTCTCTACTCTGAGACGCTTCCCTCCATCCCTCTCTACTCTGAGATGCTTCCCTTCATCCCTCTTTACTCTGAGACACTTCCCTCCATCCCTCTCTACTCTGAGACGCTTCCCTCCATCCCTCTCTACTCTGAGACGCTTCCCTCCATCCCTCTCTACTCTGAGACGCTTCCCTCCATCCCTCTCTACTCTGAGACGCTTCCCTCCATCCCTCTCTACTCTGAGACGCTTCCCTCCATCCCTCTCTACTCTGAGACGTAAAGCTGCAGTTCTTCTCTATCAGAGTCAGTGTTTCTGAACTCCTGAAACGCCTCCATTGATTCTCGAGTTTCTTCCGGAAACAAACACTCACAATATTCCTCATTATCATAATTCATGCGCATAATAAAGGGGCGGGGCTTGAGTGAGTGAGTCGTGTGTTGAAACTGGAAAATAACCAACATTCAAGCAGGAAAACCTGTTCTAGTGGAAACAAACCCAACAGCTGGAGTTTATAACAGGTTCTGTTTAACTTTAGCATACGTTTATCAGATGTTTATATCCAGTTACTGCAAGTTTTGCAATGAATGAATAAAAGCAGGGCTGGAAAGAGATGTATAGTGAACACACATGCCTACATATTTATTTGGTTATGCTCTTCTTAATCACCCTTGGAAGTTACTGTGCTGTTTCTCTCTCTCTTTCTTTCTCATCATCTGCTCCTCTGCTTGTCTCAGTAAGCGTTTCCTCCTGAACTGAACCTGACAAAGCGGCTGAGAGTCGAGCAAGCAGGCAGAAAGAGAACCGGAGAGCGAAATAGAGAGGCGGACACAGAGAGAGAGAGAGAGAGAGAGAGAGAGAGGCAAGAATGAAACCCTTTATTAGTCCTTGTCTCCTTCTCTTCCTCAGCGCTCTAATCTGAATGTAATTAGCACATGCATTGCTGGGAGAAACGGCAATCTAAATGAGAGTGTTGTTCAGTCCTGCTTCTTGATGGAGTTCTGTGTTCATTACTGTCAGACGCAAACAACTCTCACTGCGAGACACACATGCACACTCTCTCACCACACACACACACTCACACTCACACACACACACACACTCACTCACTTACCACACACACACACCACACACACACACTCGCACTCACACACCATACACACTCTCTCACACATACACACTCACACTCACTCACTCACACACATACTCACTCTCTCACACACATACTCACTCTCTCACCACACACACACTCACACACACATACTCTCTCACTCACACACTCACTCACACTCACATGCACACTCTCTTACATTCACACACACACACACACTCACTCACTCACTCACTCACTCACTCACATCACTCACTCACTCACTCACTCACTCACTCACTCATCACTCACTCACTCACTCACACACACATACTCACTCTCTCACACACACACACTCACTCACTCACACACATACACACTCTCTCACCACCTACACAGACACTCACTCACACACAAACACATACAAACTCTCTCACCACACACACAGACACACACACACACTCTCTCACCTCACACACAGACACTCACTCACTCACACACACACACACACACACACTCTCACTCACTCACTCACTCACTCACTCACTCACTCACATCACTCACTCACTCACACAATCACTCACTCACTCACCACACCACTCACTCCACTCACATTCCAACAACGTGCAATTCCCATTCACATTCACATGTGTGTTTTTGTGTGAGTGTGAGTGTGAGTGTGTGTGTGTGTGTGTGTGAAAGAGCGTGTGTGTGGTGAGAGAGTGAGTGAGTGAGTGTGTGTGAGTGAGTGTGTGTGTGAGTGTGTGGAGTTTCAGTGGTGAATCCAAAGGGAAGAGCAGCTGAATGCAGTGAACGCACATCCTCCTCATTACCCAGTTGAACAGCAGCTTCTCCAGGTCAGAGTGTGTGTAATTACTTCCCATAACAAACTGCAGTGCCAAAACACTCCTCACCGTTCGGTCAGTTTAGTAGTTCGGCGACTGCTAACCGCGACGTTGAAACAGTTCTACAATCGGTCTATAGCTGTATTCACTGGTTCACTGTGCTGGTATCAATGATATTTTGTTTTTAAAGTATTGCATTGCTTTACTAGTTACTGCAGACTGAGAATCACAGAAGAGCCTCACGCTTCGCTGAACTGATCGCTGAGGTCATTGTGTCCAAATGCGGCGTATTCGATAATCCCGTTAAACTCTGGACGGGTTTGCCGCTGTCTGTCTGAAGTATGAAATACAGAAAGAAGGGACACTTTGAAGTTGACCCGAATGTGTTTGAAATCTTGAGCTCATAGCTCTCGCTTTAATCCCTTAACTGGTGTGGTGCTGCTGGTTAATCTCACTGCAGGCGCTGCGTTTAACACTGGTCAGCCACACACTCGACATTAAGCTGTCTGATGGGCCACGCGTTAGTGCGGGTGATTCCTGACCCCTGGGGTCACAGAAGCTCCTCCGGCCGGTCTGACCCCTGTCTGTAATCCTCACACTGCTCCATACGTGCCCTTTGCTAATTGCATAAACGTACACACACACACACAAACACACACAGAAGAGATGTTGGAGGTGCGAACAGTGTGACAGGAGTGACGCTTGTCTTTCTGCAGCTCACATGCTGTTTGACTGGTTGCATTGAATAACTAACATTGAAAACATTATTGAATTCAAAAGTTGCATGTGAGGTAACATGAAATAACAATGTTAATAAAGAATAATAAGTGCTATTAAAAATGCTTTGCACATTTTTACATTCATGCATTTATCAGACGCTTTTATCATCGCATTCAAGAAACACATTGACATTCTAATCAGTTCTTGCTTTCCCTGGGAATCGAACCCATGACCTTGATGTTGCAAGCGCTGCTCTCTCCTGTTAGACACACAGGAAAGCCTTGACGGATCAATGTTCTCATGGTGAAGTGGTACCTGGTGGGGTCTTCTGCTGTTGTAGCCCAACCGCCTCAAGGTTGTGCGTGTTGTGGCTTCACAAATGCTTTGCTGCAAACCTCGGTTGTAACGAGTGGTTATTTCAGTCAAAGTTGCTCTTCTATCAGCTTGAATCCGTCAGCCTATGACCTCTGACCTCTAGCAGATAATTGCATTCATGACAAATTGAACAGGTGTTCCTAATAATCCTTTAGGCTAGTGTGTGGTGTGTATGTATGTATATATATATATATATATATATATATAGCATGTATATGGTTTTAAGAAAAGAGATTTAAGAAGGTTTAAGTCACACACATACTTACATACGTACAGTATATACTATTATTACATATAATGTAGTTACATAATTTCATTACAAAGTAAATGTAACTGTATTCTGTTATGGTTACTGAGAAAAAAATGTTACAGTTATTTATTAACATTAATGGGACTTTATTGTAAAATGTTTTAAAGCTGCGGTGGGAAATGAATGTGCTTTTTGTGTCTCCAAACAGGATCTTATAAATACTGCGATATTTCAGCTGAAATCAGTCTCTGCTTTAACTGCAGATTTCATGTTTCTTTATTACTTTTCATCCATTTCAAGATGGCTCAAAGCAACATTAGCTAATGATTTATTCACAAAATGCAATAAACTTTAACTCCGTGTTCACGCATCACATATATCAGTCATGGAAACTGTCTGTTTTATATATTTCCTTTCTGTAAAAATAATCCAGTGAAAATATCGAAATATCCTTCAAACAAGGTCATTTTACCTGAGAAGCAAAATTACATGCGATATGCAGAGATTCAATCTTGAAAAAGTGAATATCCTTTTATTCCACTTGATAATTTCTTCACTTGCTTTTCAATTTTTGTGTATTTTGCCAGAATATTTTCTCTGAAAGCTCTCTGATTTGCTCTGAATATCTTACGGAGTTTTCTTCTCTTTTTTGCTGAATATATGCAAATATTTCATGCACAAAAAGAGATCCTGGATTTATTTTTGAAGTTTGATGTTCGAGTCGGTACTTTTTTACTTGCAGACCAGTAAAGATGTTTTCATCCCGTGGCCATCTCATCCCCTCTGTCTGTGTTGTGGTTCGTGTCCTATAATGATTTGATGATCCATCTCTGTTTACCTGTGAGCGGCTCTCATCTGTTCTGTGAGAGGAGGAAATGCGTTGCATCATTCTCCAGCGCTGCCGTCCCACATCCACTCGCCTGCACTGGTGTTTTGTAAAGCCATTAAAGATTCACATCTGCTGCCTTCATGCGCTCATTTCAGAGACTATCTGCTGTTGGAGTAAACACAGAGAGAGAGAGACAGAGACCTAGAGAGAGAGAGAGAGACTCAGAAGAGAAGGTTCTGTTTAACTCTTAAACGGTTCCTTAGGTGCTTCATATGTAGAAACTTTTATAGGTTCCATCATAACATTGTTTAATGGATTTAGGTTTGATTAAGTCACTTTGATTCCTTTTTAGTCTTAATTCAGTTTAATTCAGTTTAATTCAAACAAACCTGTAAACATACTTTATCCCAGAAAACACTGAAGTAACTCATTAAACTTGAATGTGTTATGCAATCAATTAAGACATTTCTTCTTATAGAACCTTATTGGTAAGTGTTCTTTAAAATTGAGTCTAAATAAAAATTTCATTGGACTTACACTCACCTAAAGGACTGTTAGGAACAGCATACTAATACTAATGTTTGACCCCCTTTTTTGTGACATGGTGCATTATCCTGCTGGAAGTAGCATCAGAGGATGGGTACATGGTGGTCATGAAGGGATGGACATGGTCAGAAACAATGCTCAGGTAGGCCGTGGCATTTAAACGATGCTCAATTGGCACTAAGGGGCCTAAAGTGTTCCAAGAAAACATCCCCCACACCATTACACCACCACCACCAGCCTGCACAGTGGTAACAAGGCATGATGGATCCATGTTCTCATTCTGTTTATGCCAAATTCTGACTCTACCATCTGAATGTCTCAGCAGAAATCCAGACTCATCAGACCAGGCAACATTTTTTCAGTCTTCAACTGTCCAATTTTGGTGAGCTGGTGCAAATTGTAGCCTCTTTTTCCTATTTGTAGTGGAGATGAGTGGTACCCGATGGGGTCTTCTGCTGTTGTAGCCCATCGGCCTCAAGGTTGTGTGTGTTGTGGCTTCACAAATGCTTTGCTGCAAACCTCGGTTGTAACGAGTGGTTATTTCAGTCAAAGTTGCTCTTCTATCAGCTTGAATCAGTCGGCCCATGACCTTTGACCTCTAGCATCAACAAGGCATTTTCTCCCACAGGACTGCCGCATACTGGATGCTTTTCCCTTTTCACACCATTCTATGTAAACCCTAGAAATGGTTGTGCGTGAAAATCCCAGTAAGTGAGCAGATTGTGAAATACTCAGACCGGCCCGTCTCGCAGCAACAACCATGCCACGCTCAAAACTGCTTAAATCACCTTTCTTTCCAATTCTGACATTCAGTTTGGAGTTCAGGAGATTGTCTTGACCAGGACCAACCCCTAAATGCACTGAAGCAGCTGCCATGTGATTGGTTGATTAGATAATTGCATTCACGAGAAATTTATCAGGTGTTCCTAATAATTCTTTAGGTGAGTGTATATCAGTTTTGAGGCAAATTAACTAATTATAATAACCCTGGGAACTAATTTGTGAGAAAGAATTCCTTTATTCCTGTGCTTTTATCATTTAAATATTTGTTTCATTAGTTATGCATATTTTTCACTCTTTTATGTATTCCATCATGTAGATCTTATATGCAGAACTACATTTAATGATAGATTATATAAATACTGCCTTTTTCTGATTTATTTTTAATTATTCTCTTCACTTTGAATTATTCTCCTATGAAAAGTGCTAAAAATCTTCATTCTGTACTGTAGATGATATTTTAATAAAGCACAGAAAACAATGCATAGAGCAATAATGTGTCGACCAACACTGCATCCAAATACTTCTCTATACTATAATAACATTTACATTCATGCATTTATCAGACGCTTGTATTCAAAGCCACTTGCATTGCATTCAAGAAACACATTGACATTCTAATCAGTTCTTGCTTTCCCTGGGAAAAGTCTGCAGATGAACAACAACTTCCGGTTGGATTCTGAGTTTTGTATATGATGGACATGTTACTATTCCATGCAAAACTACAGTCAAAGTCCAAAAGTGTGGATTGTGAATATGTAAATGAGTTTACGAATAAATAAAGTGATGTTTGTGTTCATCTGAGCTGGTTAAAGATGCAGGTCTGGAGGGGAAGGTGTTGATGACCATTAAGTTTAATTGATGGTTTCGAGAATGAGAGAGAGAGAAGGATGTGGAGGAGATAGGGAGAGAGATAGAGACAGAGAGAGAGAGAGAGCAAGCTGTCACAGAATGAGTGGAAATCAAGGCCTTCAGCTCCACTGCTGTAAAACGAAAACAGACTCATCTGCATTTCAGCTCTGCTCACAAATGACCAAACAGAAGAATAAGAGTCCTTGAAAAGAAATGAAGTGTTTTTCTTAAGATGATTTGTGTTAATGCACACACAGGCGCAAACTCTCTCTTTTAGACCCACACATGCACACACTCCTGATTTACATACTTCAAGCTTCAAGGTCTTTCGGCCTAAAAATGAACTCTTGTTAATGAATAATTTGTTGTACTCCATCAGTGGCCTGTCGTTCAGCGTTAGACCCTCCCACACCTCAGAGCTGTGGTTTTTAGAAACTCTGTCGAGTGCTGCCATTTGTTTCGTTACTGTTTTTGGGAGTACCTACAATACTACTGTAATTACATTGTGCAGCAGTGACCGTAACTCAGCTGGTCACACTAGGAGGAGAGTTTGGGGTGTGGCTACTGTAACAGAAGGAGAGTTTGGGGTGTGGTTACTGAAACAGGAGAAGAATTTGGGGTGTGGTTACTGTAACAAGAGGAGAGTTTGGGGTGTGGCTACTGTAACAGGAGAAGAATTTGGGGTGTGGTTACTGTAACAGGAGGAGAGTTTGGGGTGTGGCTACTGTAACAGGAGGAGAGTTTGGGGTGTGGCTACTGTAACAGAAGGAGAGTTTGGGGTGTGGTTACTGTAACAGGAGGAGAGTTTGGGGTGTGGCTACTGTAACAGGAGGAGAGTTTGGGGTGTGGCTACTGTAACAGAAGGAGAGTTTGGGGTGTGGTTACTGTAACAAGAGGAGAGTTTGGGGTGTAGTTACTGAAACAGGAGAAGAATTTGGGGTGTGGCTACTGTAACAGGATTAGAGTTTGGGGCATGGCTACTGTAACAGGAGAATAATTTGGGGTGTGGTTACCTCAACAGGAGGAGAGTTTGGGGTGCGGCTACTGTAACAGGAGGAGAGTTTGGGGTGCGGCTACTGTAAAAGGAGAAGAGTTTGGGGTGCGGCTACTGTAACAGGAGGAGAGTTTGGGGTGCGGCTACTGTAACAGGAGAAGAGTTTGGGGTGCGGCTACTGTAACAGGAGAAGAGTTTGGGGTGCGGCTACTGTAACAGGAGAAGAGTTTGGGGTGTGGTTACTGTAACAGGAGAAGAATTTGAGGTGTGGTTACTGTAACAGGAGGAGAGTTTGGGGTGCGGCTACTGTAACAGGGGGAGAGTTTGGGGTGTGGTTACTGTAACAGGAGAAGAGTTTGGGGTGCGGTTACTGTAACAGGAGAAGAGTTTGGGGTGCGGCTACTGTAACAGGAGAAGAGTTTGGGGTGCGGCTACTGTAACAGGAGAAGAGTTTGGGGTGCGGCTACTGTAACAGGAGAAGAATTTGAGGTGTGGTTACTGTAACAGGAGGAGAGTTTGGGGTGCGGCTACTGTAACAGGGGGAGAGTTTGGGGTGTGGTTACTGTAACAGGAGAAGAGATTGAGGTGTAGTTACTGTAACAGGAGGAGAGTTTGGGGTGCGGTTACTGTAACAGGAGAAGAGATTGAGGTGTAGTTACTGTTGCAGGAGGAGAGTTTGGGGGAACTGTGTGTTTGTACAACTGTGTATTTATCACTCTCTTCAGATATATGTCTTGTGTTTATGGGTTTGAGTTACTCATTTTATACAAAGTCAAAATAAATAAATAAATTATTGGAAATATAAATACTAATATATTAACATGTGAGTGAATTTGGGCCATATTTCTTAAAAAAGAGAAAAATTATATTTTGTGTTGAAAACGAAGCCTGAAGATTTTCTTGCTCTGTGAAATTAGTTTAGTGTCAATTAAGCAGTTAATTTTCCTCAGCAGCTCTCATTACGATAATGCAAAAAATGGTGATGATGCTTAAATAGTAAATTATTTATTCATAATGATAGTATTTGCTGTACTGCCCGTAATTTTCTGTTTTTAATTAAAAACAGTTGTGTTTGTGCAGGATTATTTTCAATACTGTATTATAGTAATGAGAAAGTAATGAGAATCATCAAGAAAAATCATCCTTTAGAATAATTACAAACGAACTGAAAAGTAAAACCTCTGGACGCATTACAGTAATGATAATTAGAGCTAAGTGTTTCATGTGTCATGAAAACTATTTTCATAAAAAATATGCTTCTTGATGCAAAATATACTGTATATCTTTTGATTTTGTGCAGATATTTGACATGGTTACAGTCTTAGTTAGATTTGAGCTAAATACATTTATAACATTCATTTCATGACTAGTTTTCCTCTGTCAGATTGATCAAAATTAATCACCTTATTGTTACGTTTTGTTTATATGTTTATTAAAACATATATTATTATTATATACATTATTATTATTATTATATCTGTTATTGAGCTATAGATACATTAGTTATATTACATTATATTAGAATTGAAGAAACATTATGAAAATATTTCTATTATATTATATTTTCTATTTTATAAGAATTTTACATTTAATAGTTTGTCAGAGACTTTCATCCAAAGCGACTTGCATTACATTTTTACAAATGCTTTGCACATTTTCACATTCCTGCATTTATCAGACACATTTATCATTGCATTCAAGAAACACATCGACAATCTAATCAGTTCTTGCTTAACCTGGGAATCAAACCCATGACTTTGATGTTGCAAGTGCTTCTCTATACTGTTTGACACACAGGAAAGTAAATCAATTTGCAAGTTTATTATTTTATTTCTCTGAGACATTAGTGCCTCAGCGATTATGTGATTTGTTGGCACATTCACAGAGGAAACTGCTGCATATATTCATAAATTTATATATTATACTCATTTCTCTTTCTGGTGCAGGTATATTATAAATGTTCTCTCTCTCCCTCTCTCTCTCTCTCTCTCTCTCTCTCTCTCTCTCTCTCTCTCTCGTTTGAATGCCCTCGAGTGTGTGGACAAGCATCCAGGAGTGCGTTTAGACTCTGGTGTGTCCGGTCAGGTCCTGCCGTCCGGTCACTAGCGGTCGCTTCCCTCACGCCTCGCTCGCACAGAAGCTGCTGCTTCCAAAGCAAATTAAACATTTAGACAGCCCAACTTTTTCAGCTGATTATGGCCCCCAAAGTTTGCCTCGCTTGTGTCCAAAAAAGAAAGAGAGCAAGCGAGCGAGAGAGAAGAGCGAGCAAATGGAGGAGTGGAAAAATCAATAGCCCAGTCTGACTCCGACATCTTAATGTCAGTGGCCTGGGAGAGATGTGCTGTGGAGAAGGTCACGTGACCGGCCTCGAGGGACGGGATGGAGTGACCATCGTCCCCTCCTGGGCTTTTCCATCAGCACTGCCCTACATTCGCTCGGCTCCGTCTCCTCGCACTCCTAATGAGCGGCGCTGCAGTGTGTTTGCTTTGAACTGTACACACACGCTTAATTAGCTGTCCTACTCGGCTTCACGCTTATTTCCCCTCTCTCTTACCCTCCCTTCATCCTCCTTTCCTTTTTTTGTTTACTTGAAATGAGAAGCAGAGGTTTAGGGAAGTGTCACACTGCATTTATTTGCCGTTGTCCAAACGGCTAGTCAGCCTTGCATCTCCAGTGTTACTTTTAAAATGAATGCGTTACAATGTAGAGCTTACAATACGTCACGTTTGCTCACCTGAGCGCCGCTTGTGTTTTTATCTTTTTAAATAAAAATAAAGTTAGGAATAGGTGAAGGACAAGAAAGTGTAACAACTACTTCAATCAAAATCATGCTTCTGGTTGAACTGAATCATCGACAATAAAGTGAGATTAAATGCATGAAAATCGTACTTTTAAATGAATGACGAGTGGTTGATGAACACGAGCAACATGATCCATAGAGCCGACGGTGTGTGTCAGTGAGAGTGAAGCAGCGATGCTCTGCTAAACGCGGCAGGCATTTGTCTGGATGTATGAAGAGCTTCTCTGTGGACGGCAATGGAAGGGCGAAGAGTGTGTAAGTGTGTTTAGTTGCTCTGCCGTGGCCTTTACTCTCCGACCCCACTGCTTTATTCTTAAACTGTACACTTTCAATTTATGTCTAAGCAGGTTAGAGATGTCCTCGCATTATTTTTTAGTTGTGCAGCAGATCAGAGACACTTTCTCAAACAGAAACTCAGTTAATTTCAGAGACAATAGTAGCAATTATGAAATCGCATATAAAGACGGACTGAAGTCCTACATAAGTGAATTAAAAAGACTGTTAAATTCAACAAATTGCATTTCATATCAACTTAAAATATAACGTATTTTCATTTAATTGCAGTGAACATGGAATCAAGTATCGTTCAGTTTTCACTCACGTATATTATTTCCATAAAAAGTTCTCATTTTGAAAGTATCAGTGAAGTTTAATGTAAAGTCACATCTTCATCTTCATCTTCTCTCCTCCTCCTCTCTCTCACAATGTGCTCAAGAGAACGTGGAAGCACAAAAGTGATCAGCTTCCCCTGGTTGTCGGAACGAGCCCAGAGTCATTTATTCAATCCCAATCTCTCTAAAGGGAAGGAATCAAATCTTCGCCGTCTCATGTCGTCCTGTTTGGCTAATCCCTGTCCTCTGACATTTCTGGCTTGCTGTCTTTGCGATTACATTTATTGTTATTATTACTAATCAGAATTCATGGAGATCCCTTAGCGGCCTTGTTGGAGGGGAGGACAATAAATAGATGGATAATGAAAAATGAATCGTTTTTCAAATGTCAGGGAGCTCTGGGAGGATAGTGTGTTTTGGGAGGACATGCGTTTGTCTTGTGTTTATGATGTGGTTCTGTTGAAGGTGATAGCCGACAAAAACATAGCCATACATGCAGTTTAGAGGCACTAGTGGCAGTATAACAACCATTATTATTCAATTTCACACAGATTAAGATGACCGTGGCAGATTATCAATTCATAAAAACTCCCAATTCCCATACTATCCATCCTAAAAAGGAATGTGTCTCTAAAGGTATCATGTATGTCAAAGATATGGTGATCCGCTATTATTGCCCACAACGCATTGCACACCAGAACTACAGACACAAATAAACTACAAACATGGCAGATGTGCAACAATGGGGTTTGAGGGATTAATAATCAGTATTGAATTTGAACATACACTTGCCTTATCGAACATACACTTGCCTTACACCGACTTGATGAATAGTGTATGTATGTATATTTTTGATGACTTGCTGTATACAGTAATACCTCAGTTTACGAGTTTAATTCGTTCCAAGAGTGAGCTCATAAACCAAAATGCTAGTACACCAAAACAAATTTCCCCATAAGAATGCACTAAAATCAATTAATTCGATCCACATGACCACAAATGCCCATTTTAAATATTTGTTTGCTTTTAACCCTATTAATTGCAGTTAAAATTGTAACCATTAAGATCTCATATAAATACTAATTAATAATTGACAATTAAACTCTAAAAATACTTGACAATTTACTGTAATGCACTTCAGGTTTGAGCAGCCTGCTTGGAGGAGGGAGAGGAGGGAGGAGAACGAATTCGCGGGAGCCTCAAACGAACGAACTCGAGGGAGCCACGAACGAACTCGCGGGAGCTGCGAGAGAACAAATTTGCGCGAGCCGCGAACAAACCAATGCGCAGGAGCCGCTAAAGCAGGGAGATAGGCAGATGATATGAGAATCAAGTGTTCAGTGACCACACACACATACACACTCAGGCAGAACTAGGAGACACTGAATTCATGAACCCTGAGAGTTACTGCTTAGAGGTACTGTACGTGTATATTTCACTATGTGAACAATAGCGATCACAATTAATTAATGTTTAGAATATTTGGTAAAAACTTCTGTAAATCACTTATAAAAGTATCACTGTGGTGAATGATGCAGCCAATGAATGAGTTAAGGGGTTATAAAGGGGTTGGAACCTCCTGACTATGTTATGAGAGGCTGTCATTAGGATATTTCATGTAAAAATGTGTACAAGGATGCTGAGCGATAGGACTTTTTCCAGACAAAACTGCGCATGGGTGAGGGAAATTTTTCTCGTACACCGATACAATGCTCGTACACCGATTCGACCCTCCATGCTTGTACACCAATTTGCTCGTATACCAAGACGCTCGTAAACCGAGGTATTACTGTATTCGGTATTGAGCATATTGAATGTGATTTATTTTTTATTTTTTTTATATATAAATGTTAAATGAAACTACTGTCTTGTTTGTTCAATACTTTATTTATTAATAGATCTTTTCTTGCACAAAAGATGAGTCCCCATAAACTCTCGTAGCTTGATCTGTGCATAGTAACTGGGACGGTTATAATATGTGTGGTCATTAAGTTTTAAAATGCGTAATTATGCAAACAGACGAGGAGAGTTTCTGCATGAAAGACCCGCGTTTGGTGGATCATTGTGCCACTACATTTCTCTCTGATACGGTAGGAAATTAACTAAATTTGAACTGCGATGAGGTGATTGTAACTAAAGGACAGAGCTGTGCATTAAAGACACAGTTATGATGAAGTCGTTTGCCTGAACTGTTCTTCTACACACTCAGAAGTATTCTGCGTAACGTTTCTTTCACAAAAACACTGCACACTTTTAAATTTTACTTTCATCAGATGCTTTTATTTAAAGCGACTTGCATTGTATTCAAGAAACACATTGATATTCAAATCAGTTCTTTCTTTCCCTGGGAATTGAACCCATGACCTTGATGTTGCAAGCGCCACTCTCTACTGTTTGAGCTACAGGAAAGCTTTTAGAGAATTGTCGGTGAATTGGGACGCTGCATTATTTTTGCATGGTTAATTGCACAGCACTATGTCATGAGCTCATGCTTTTAGTACAGTGCAGGCTTAGTGTGTGTGTGTGTGTGTGTTTTGTGCTGTTTTAAACCTGTGCTCTCGTCCCGTCAAACACCAGTCCTGATAAAAGAGCTCAGAGGCTGAAACGGCACGGCTGCACATTGTACATTTGCTTTAGTAAACACTGAAGGGTCGGGTTCAGTGTAGGTGCTGTTGCTTTCAAACATGACTTAGCAATAACCTTCCAGCGCCTCTCATTTCACTCCGGAGCTGCAGAGACACTCCAGACCACAGCGTAATCAAACTCCCAGTGCTCTCTAAGCACATTTCACTCAGAAACTTGCAACGTCATCAGGGTTAGCCATCATTTGGGTTAGCATTAGGGTTAGCCTAACCTAACCCATCCTTTCACATGATCATGAAGACCTTAAAGGGATCGTTCACCCAAAAAATGCTAATTCTATCATTGTGTACTCTCCCTTAAAAATGAAAGCTAATTCTGTTATATGATTTCTTGTTCATAATAAACAACTTTTGGACGCCATTAAGATTTTTCTTTTATAATTCTTTTGCATTTCACCACTCTGGAGCGACTCTTCCTTTCATACAGGAACAGAATATAAATGCTATTTCCATTCATAGTCTTGCACTCGTCTTTTCTCCTCTATTGTTCTGCATATAGAGGGAATCGCTTCACAAACAAGAACACATATGGGTGGGGCTTGATTGAGATTGGATGGTTGTGGTTTGCTATTGGTGAACAGGGCTCGACAAATCCACAGTAAAAATTTGATAAAACTCGCCCTGTCGGGAGAGTTAGATTCTTCAGATTCCAATACAGTTTTTCTAATCATTCAACTGTTACTACATAGAAAAAACTTCAGGCCGTATAACACTCGTAAAATTTGCCAAACAAGAGCAGAAAATCGACGACGGGCTAGTAGCGATCAGATATACGATTCAGTACTAAAGTTTGAACCACGAATCACGAATGTAGTATTTACCTCAGGGGTCTCAAACATGCGGCCCGCGGGACCACATGAAAGTTTAATGTAAGTGTGGCCCACGAGTTTTGAATGAATAGCGCTTTACCGCGTTGTGTGTGTGTGTGTGTGTGTGTGTGTGTGTGTGTGTGTGTGAAAGGTTCATTTTTCGTGCGAGCTGCAGCTGTACAAGCCAACCAATCACAGTGGAGTACATGACTCCCGGGGGCCAATCATAGTGAGTAAATGACTCCGGGGGCCAATCACAGTGGAGTAAATGACTACCGGGGGCGGGGCATCAGCCGGGCTTGAGGCAGACAGAGAAACATAGCTGCCCGTGTAATATCACATTTGTCAAAGCCGTCATAGAATTATTACTTATTGTGTTTGAAATTGAGCATGTTTGACTTTGAGCTGGACGAAGTGAATGTTACTGTTATCGGCGTTGGATTTAGCGTCATGCGGATTGTATTTTGTTTTTCCATCATTTGAAATGGGCTGATTTGCGGGACATCGGTGTTATAATATAGAAAATAAAATCCAGTAAATAACGCCTCCATGGCTGCATCCCATTGTTTGTATATAGTACATTTATTAAATTTATGTCCATAAAAATGATCTTCAGATTCACTATCAGATTAATTATATTGTTTCTGGGTTCTTGTTGCATTCAACCAATAAATATTTGGTTTTGCAGTATATTATGTGTTTTTTACTTTAATAACTATTTTTGTCTGTTAAAATGCTGGGCGAGTGCTTTATGTGAAGGGCGAGTACGTTTTTAGGGTCACTAGTCCTGCAGGGCGAGTGACCCTGGAATAATTCATCGAGGCCTGCTGAATCATGTGATTGACAGGTTATTGCCCCGCCCTCATCATCAGAGAACATGCTGTTATTCTCACTCAACATTATTAACACTATCAAGATGTGCACTGAAAATAAACACTGCAATATTCCATAAAAGCACAAGATTTTTCCATATCGTGGTGACTTTAATGTAATTTCTATGTATATCTTATTATAAAAGCATCGTTTGATGCCATTAATGATTCTTGTGTATCACATGACCAGTCATGCAGCGACAGTTTTAATAAAACGCAGCCAGCGGAAGATTATCATCGTCTGAGATCTCCTCTTGCGCTTCTCAAAAGAAAGAACGGCGTACGTGATCGACACGGAGTTGAATAGATGATGACAGCATTTTGGCTGACCTCTCGCCCCTGTCCGTCTGTCTCCGTCTGACCCGTCTTGTGTTCGGCTGTGTTTGCACTCGCCCCATAAGACCCGGTTCCCTCTGTTCACACATGTTGTGCTGTGGCGACTCTCTCAGCGACGGGTAAAAGGGAGAGAGCGATGGCTTTGATCAGCGCATCGGGAGAGAGGAGGAGAGCTTAGGCCGGGAGGCATTTGAACTCTTTATTCCAGGAGATGAAAGGAGAGCAACAGTGGAAAATCCCGCAGAAGTGGAGCTGCTCCGTTCGCTCTGACCCGTGAGTGGAGGGGCGGAGCCTGGAACCCCCGCGGTTGCCACGGGAGACGCTGGAACACAAATAAATGCGGTAACAATGAAACAACGTAACTGTTACTGAAGTTCTAATTGTATCCGGTCACTTCCGGTCTGTCCAAACGCCAGCACTGGAACACATTTTCAGTCCCACAGAATCCAGACGCTTGAGAAACTGTTTGAGGTGAGAGCCAAGATGAACGTTCGTCCTTGTGTGTCTTTGGCAAGCGAGAAAGAGATGAATAAGGCCTTACAGAGGAAGATGATGGGTGATGAGAGACATTTGGGAGATATCTATAACAGAGGGAAACAAAATCACATCATCAAACAATAGTAAGGGAGAAATATGAGCCTACAGGCCTTAAGGGACAACAGCACTGAAATGGGAGAGTTTTACAACATTTATCTTCATCAGGCCTCCTTCACCCAGAGAGTGAGAGGGAGATAGAGAGAGGGAGGGAGAGAGAGAGAGAGAGAGACAGAGAGAGAGTGAGATGGAGACAAACAGAGAGAGAGCGAGAGCAATGCACTTATTCGGATCAGATAGGAGTCCATGTAAGGAAAAAATAAAACCTTGTTTTTTTGTAAATACACTATCAGACGTGCAGAAGAGTCGGAGCTTAATGGTGATGTCACATGATCAGGAGCGAGTCAGAGCAGAACGGTGATGTCACATGATCAGGAGCGAGTCAGAGCAGAACGGTGATGTCACATGATCAGGAGCGAGTCAGAGCAGAACGGTGATGTCAAGTGATCGGGAGTGAGTCAGAGCAGAACGGTGATGTCACATGGTCAGGAGCGAGTCGGACAGGAACGGTGATGTCACATGATGGGGAGCGAGTCGGACAGGAACGGTGATGTCACATGATGGGGAGCGAGACGGAGCAGAACGGTGATGTCAAGTGATCGGGAGCGAGTCAGAGCAGAACAGTGATGTCACATGATCAGGAGCAAGTCGGAGCAGAGTGGTGATGTCACGTGATCGGGAGCGAGACGGAGCAGAACGGTGATGTCACATGATCGGGAGCGAGTCAGAGCAGAACGGTGATGTCACGTGATCGGGAGCGAGACGGAGCAGAACGGTGATGTCACGTGATCAGGAGCGAGTCAGAGCAGAACGGTGATGTCGAGATCGGGAGCGAGTCGGAGCAGAACGGTGATGTCACATGATCAGGAGCGAATCAGAGCAAAACGGTGATGTCACGAGATCGGGAGCGAGTCAGAGCAGAACGGTGATGTCACATGGTTAGGAGCGAGTCAGACAGGAACGGTGATGTCACATGATCAGGAGCGAGTCGGAGCAGAATGGTGATGTCAAGTGATCGGGAGCGAGTCGGAGCAGAGCGGTGATGTCACGTGATCGGGAGCGAGACGGAGCAGAACGGTGATGTCACATGATCGGGAGCGAGTCGGAGCAGAACGGTGATGTCACGTGATCGGGAGCGAGACGGAGCAGAACGGTGATGTCACGTGATCAGGAGCGAGTCGGAGCAGAACGGTGATGTCACATGATCAGGAGCGAGTCAGAGCAGAACGGTGATGTCACGTGATCGGGAGCGAGTGCAGAACGGTGATGTCACATGATCTGGAGCGAGTCGGATCAGAATGGTGATGTCACATGATCTGGAGCGAGTCGGAGCAGAACAATGATGTCATGTGATCAGAAGCGAGTCGGAGCAGAACGGTGATGTCACATGATCGGGAGCGAGTCGGAGCAGAACAATGATTTCACGTGATCAGAAGCGAGTCGGAGCAGAACGGTGATGTCACGTGATTGGTAGCGAGTCGGAGCAGAACGAAGCTTGCATTCTTGATGCTTTTCCTCGGTTCACACAAGATCAAGATCAGTTGGATCCTTACAGTCAGGAAATAAGCATGGGCTCATGCGGTCATTTAGTTTGATTTAAACTTTCTCTGACCTTCGTTAACGAGCGCGTAGCGACACTGATTGCTCTCCTCCAGGTCTGCCACACTTTCAGCATCTTCACAAGAAATAAAGAAATAAACAGAAGTGGATTTAATCAGCAGTCCTTATTAACCTTTAGAAGCATGTCGCGTGTGAAACTGAACGTGCTGCACAGGTTCCGATCCGCCGTATGGATGCGTGGAGACACATCTGTGCCAGCGGGCATCATCTCTGCCCGTCTGAAGCCCAGGGTTCGCCCTGCTTTGCTAGCTTGACTTTTTTTGGAGCGGAAACTTACATGGATCGCACTCAGAGCATTAATAAAGCACTAGCTGTAACATTGATTTTTAAGCACATGCAATTATTGCTCATCGCATTTCTGTCAAGCCTATTTTTATCTTTTGGCTCCAAGGAGGATTTTAATATTTTTTAAACGCTCATTATTTTCACAGTCGCCCACCTTCAATGTCAAGAGAAGTTAGAAGAAAGACCACTTTTATTTTTAATAAGACCACATTTGATTTATTTTTGTATATTTTCTGTTCTTTTTTTATTTTCATTATTTTATTTAAATTTATTTTTTACTATTAATTTATAATTTATTTTATTTATTTTGATGTCATTTATTTAATTAAGTTTTCTTTTTTCTTTCTTTATTTGTTTTCATTTATTTTTACAGCTCATCTTCAAGTTCAAGAGTAAAGTAACAAGAAAGACCACCATGTTTCATTTTGTTTTATTTTATGTTTTGATTATTTTCCATGTTATTTTTATTAATTTATTTGATTAATTTTGTTTTATTTTGTACTTTATTTTATTATTTAACTTAATTTCTATTTTATTTGATTTCTCCTCATTTATTTTCACGGTCTCCCATCTTAAAAAAAGAAGTTAAAAGAAAGGCCACTTTTAATCTGTCAGATTTAACCTTTTCAGCATAGGACCTAATGAAAAGACAACTTTCTGAGGGCTTGACAGCTTGAAGGAGCAGAGTGTAGTGTCGGTTTCATCCGCTCACGGCTCACGAATGCAGGGCTTTAGCTGGAAACTCGTGGGCCTGAAATCTGTGATCCCCCGTAAATGAACGTTTTATTTGTGTTTTGTTCAAGCACTCATTTGCTTCCTCTTCTAGTCAACTGTTCTCGGCACAGAAAGGGAACAATGATGCATCCTGACCTCTTTTTGGTTCTCTGTTTCGTTCCGTCCTCTAGCCGCAGCTCCATTGCTCCAGGTGATTTGTCATTTTCTCACCGTACGTGAGCCCTTTTTTGAGCTCTTTGTTTTTCAATTATCTAGGTGGAGTATGCGGCGCCATATTGTGTTTGCACTGGCAGTCGCTCTTAGTGCTGCTTACCTTCTCCCTCTTTCTGTCGGTTTTCCTCCCATCTCCTTCACTTTAATGCCCTGGGGAAATTCGGAGGCTGTAATATCTCTGTCTCTGTATCACTGTCCTGGAGGTTGAATCCTTTCTGTTTGTCCTGTGCAATGTGATGGACGGTTATTCAGCTGAAAACAGATGACCCTTTTAGTGAACTTGATAAACAATAAAATCAATAAAAGTCTGTTGTGACAACTTAACACAGTCTTTAGACAGTCACCCGAGAGCCCGTGAAGAGGGCGCAGACGTGCTGGTTTTATGAGGGGATTCCATGGGAAGGAGGGGATGAGACTGAGCTTCAGACTTCGGCTCAGATCAAGCCTTCACCTCACGTTATTTTCCTTTAAGTAACAGGAATCATAACTATCTAACTATTATAACTATTCATAACTGATACAGCAATAAATCAATAATAATCAGTATTTTGCATTGGTTACAACTGAAAATATAATTAAAGATAAATTGTATTAAAATATTAATCAAAGAATATATATTAAATTAGGTTCGTTTTAATTTATTATATTGTATTATATATTTTCTATATATAATTTTGTCTATTTTTTTGTTTTTGTTTTTCTACTTCTTAGTTGATTTTGTTTCATTTTATTCGCTCAGAAATTGCTACAAGATTTAATAAACAATCTAAAATAAGCGGCAAGTGACACACTGATGATGGTGATGGGGATGGTGTTGATGAGGGTGCTGATAATGATAGTGATGATGATGGTGATGGTATTGATGAGAGTGCTGATGATGATAGTGATGGTGTTGATATGGGTGATGATGATTATGGTGATGATGATGAAGTTGATGAGGATGATGATGAACGTTATGGTGATGTTATGATGATGATGATGATGATGATGATGATGGTGATGATGATGATGATGAAGTTGATGGTGATGATGATGAAGTTGATGGTGGTGATGATGAAGTTGATGGTGACGGTGATGGTGGTGAAGTTGATGATGATAAAGTTGATGGTGATGATGATGATGGGGATGAGGATGATGGTGATGAAGTTGATGATGATGAGGATGATGGTGATGAAGTTGATGAGGATGTTGATGATGATGAAGTTGATGGTGATGATGAGGATGATGGTGATGAAGTTGATGATGATGATGAAGTTGAAGATGGTGGTGATGATGATGGTGAAGGTGATGATGATGATGATGGTGATGATAATGAAGTTGATGGTGATGATGATGGTGGTGATGATTGATGTGATGGTGATGAAGATGAAGTTGATGATGATGAAGTTGATGAGGATGGTGATGATAATGAAGTTGATGGTGATGATGATGTTGGTGGTGATGAAGATGAAGTTGATGATGATGATGAAGTTGATGAAGTTGATGAGGATGATGATGATGGTGGTGATGATGATAGTGATGGTGATTATGGTGATGTTGTTGATTAAGTTGATGATGGTGATGTGATTGTGATGATGATGATGATTAAGTTGATGGTGATGATGATGATGATGACGAAGTTGATGAGGATGATGATTATGGTGGTGATGATGGTGATGATCATGATGATGATGATGATTGTGATGGTGATGGTGATGATGAAGTTGATGATGATGAGGATGATGGTGATGAAGTTGATGAGGATGACAATGATGGTGATGAAGTTGATGAGGATGAGGATAATGGTGATGAAGTTGATAATGGTAGTGTTGATGATGATGATGATGTTGAGGGTGAAGGTGATGATGATGGTGGTGATGGTGATAATGGTGAAGGTGATGATGATGAAGCTGATGATGATACTGATGAAGTTGATGGTGGTGAAGTTGATGATGATGATGATGGTGGTGATGATGAAGTTGATAGTGATGATGATGGTGGTGATGATGATGATGGTGATGAAGTTGATGATGATGAAGATGATGATGATGGTGATGAAGTTGATGAGGATGATGATGATGGTGATGAAGTTGATGATGGTGATGATGTGATGGTGATGATGATGCCGATGAAGCTGATAGTGATGATGATGGTGGTGATGAAGTTGATGATGATGGTGATGATGATGAAGTTGATGATGATGGTGATGATGATGAAGTTGATGAGGATGATGATGATGGTGATGAAGTTGATGATGGTGATGAAGTTGATGAGGATGGTGATGGTGATGAAGTTGATGATGGTGATGATGATAGTGATGAAGTTGATGATGGTGATGATGTGATGGTGATGATGATGGCGATGAAGCTGATAGTGATGATGATGGTGGTGATGAAGTTGATGATGATGGTGATGATGATGAAGTTGATGATGATGGTGATGATGATGAAGTTGATGAGGATGATGATGATGGTGATGAAGTTGATGATGGTGATGAAGTTGATGAGGATGGTGATGGTGATGAAGTTGATGATGGTGATGATGATAGTGATGAAGTTGATGATGGTGATGATGTGATGGTGATGATGAAGTTGATAGTGATGATGATGGTGGTGATGAGGATGATGATGATGATGATGATGGTGATCATGATGATGATGATGATGATGGTGATCATGATGAAGTTGATGATGATGGTGATGATGGTGATGAAGTTGATGAGGATGATGATGATGGTGATGAAGTTGATGATGGTGATGATGTGATGGTGATGATGTTGATAGTGATGATGATGGTGGTGATGAGGATGATGATGATGAAGTTGATGATGATGGTGATGATGATGATGATGGTGATCATGATGAAGTTGATGGTGATGATGGTGATGAAGTTGATGAGGATGATGATGATGGTGATGAAGTTGATGATGGTGATGATTATAGTGATGAAGTTGATGATGGTGATGATGATAGTGATGAAGTTGATGATGATAGTGATGAAGTTGATGATGGTGATGAAGTTGATGATGATAAGGATGATGATGATGGTGATGAAGTTGATGAGGATGAAGATGATGATGATGGTGATGAAGTTGATGAGGATAAGGATGCTGATGATGATGATGGTGATGAAGTTGATGAGGATAAGGATGATGATGATGGTGATGAAGTTGATGAGGATGAAGATGATGATGATGGTGATGAAGTTGATGAGTATAAGGATGCTAATGATGCTGATGGTGATGAAGTTGATGATGGTGATGAAGTTGATGAGGATGGTGATGGTGATGATGATCATGAAGTTGATGATGGTGATGAAGTTGATGAGGATGGTGATGATGATGATGATGAAGTTTATGAGGATGGTGATGATGATGATGAAGGTGATGATTATGATGATGATGGTGGTGATGGTGATGATGATGAAGTTTATGAGGATGGTGATGATGATGTGATAGTGATGAATGATGGTGATGAAGTTGATGGTGATGATGATGGTGGTGATGGTGATGGTGATGAAGCTGATGACGCTGATGGTGATGATGATGATAAAGATGATGATGACACTACAATATCTAATATGCTACTTCTACAATGTTAGTGTGTTTCTGTGCATCTGTCTGTCTTTCTCATGTCCTGTCGTCCTCTCGTCTGCAGCCCAGAATCTGGCGTTTCCTCCGGTGGCTCTATGGGTGACGGTGGGTCTGGCCGTATGTTTGCTGGGTTTGCTGATCGCGCTCGCTGCCGTCTGCCGCAGGAAGATCCAGGAGAGCTGTGAGGAGATGAGGGCTGGTAAGGACGTACTCATAAATCACATCTCAAGCCTTTCTCTTAAGATATGAGATAATAATAGTCTCTGATCTGATCTCCTCTTAACCTGTTCACCTGGATGTGTGCTGCTGAATGTCTCCGTCTCAGATGGCATGGCCATTACTGGCCTATTATTGTCTGTAATTTCATATTAATCCACACCTATGCCAGCTGTGGGCGCACGCTCAAACAGACAGTCGAACTTCATGCTATTAGTGAAAGTTCTGGCCACACAAATACAAACTAATAGTGCTACTAATACTAAAATACTAATAATAGTATACTAATAGTGTGAACAAACACTCTTATTAACACGTTACTCATTGATCTGATGCTGGATACAAAATTGCATACTTTCTTGCGTTCTGCCTCTCTAATGTGCTTTCTCAACAAATTTGGCTTCGTCCCGATAATAGTTTTCGGCGACATTAAGGAATCAACATTAAAGAATCGAAAATACTAAGACAAATAGGGAGTTTGGCGGTTCCACTTCAAAAACATCGACATAACAGGATTGGTGAGTTAACCGCGAGTCGAGATAAGTGAACTCCACTGTACTGTATTTATACTTTATATATACATGACTATATATATAGTAAAGAGAGACAGACATTTATTTTCGAGGGTATGTGCCTCACAGAGGAATGCTGATATTTTTGGAGGATGTTGAGATAATAACTGGATATTTTCAGCAGTCTGAAGTGGATATTGTTGTCTTTTCTGCATGGCTCAGTCTGTTGTCTCAGAGCTGCTGACAGCGGCGGCTGGTAATTCACAGGAAAGACCCGCAGCCGCTCTGAGCAGAATGATAAAAACCAGACAGCGTTTAGAACAGAGTCTCTTATTGCCAAAGCCCGTCTCTCCTCCGATGCTGCTGGAAGTTCATTAGCGCCGGCTAGATAATTAGGCGCGCTGTGTAACTAGGGACTGCACAACTCGAAGGTTGAAATGACAGGAGGGAAGAATGATGGCTGGATGGAGAAGAACTGGCAGAGAGATAGGGATGGATTCTGCAATCATGTGAAGAAAAAAACGAGGTGGCAGAAGGAAAGAACATTGCTTTCTACCATCACACCAGCTGTAATGAGTTCTACGTGTCGAGCAGGAGACATTTAAATAAAGGTCATTCCTGCGTCGCACAGACCCCTGGGCTTTTAAAAATACATCTGCGACTGGCTTATTTCATGGAGGAAAGAAAGAGTAAATATCCGAACCCAACACACTAACGCCAGTCCAGAGAGTCCAGAGCGGCCGGCCTTTCTCCAGTAACCCGTGCAGGAATCCTGGGATAAGATTCAGGGAACGGGTCAGCAACCTGTTGAAGTAATTGAGTTGTTGAGAGAGTGGGATTCTCCGCTCTCCCGCTCCACTCCTGCTCTTCTCCTCTTCCCCGTCTCTCACCACACGCTTTTGACCTCAAAGTCACATTGGAGACTGTAATTACACTTTTATTTCAACTTTCAACTTCTGCTTTTAGTCGTCAAACTTTTCAGTTTTGCAAAATGTTTTGCAGTTTAGTCTGTCTGTAGTTTATTAAAACATTTATTAATAAATTAATTGCATGTAAATAAAAAATAAATATATGAAATAAAATGATGTATATAACAGAAATAATTGTTCCAATAATATTAATTGTATTCATATTTATTATTAAATTAGTTTTATTTGTATAATAAATACATTTAATGTTTATTTCTATTTAAACAAGTATGTTTAATGATTAATCCATTAATTTTTTTTTTATAAACCAAGATTGTATTTGTGTGTGTATATTCACATGCTTACACACACACACACAGTCAAATAAAAAAGTATTAAATTATTTTATATCAGTTAGTTGCCAAGGCATTTAGTTTAGTTTCATTTAAAATAAATAATAAAATAAAAGTGAATAAACAAAAAATAAAAAACAACGATATATATATATATCGTTTAACTAACATTAAAATGAAATAAAATCTAAATAAGTAAATAACATCTAATAACATTTTCAAAATTTTAGCAAAAACTAATTTAAACATTTACATTTTAATTGATTTTACATTTACATTAAATGTATGTAATGTACACACACAGACACACACAAACACACACACGTATATACATATATAATTTCAAATGTTTTCAGAAGAAGTTAATAAAAGCTTGAGCTCTGAGTTGGAGTTATTTTCTCAGTTAGATGAAACACACAGAGCTCTGACGTCACATACACTCTTGAAACTCAAGCCTTCATTCCCTCTCCCGTCGGTGTGTGAGAGCGTTAGAAGAGCTTCAGATGGACTGAAAGGCTGGGTTCTTGTGGAGAAGGGCCTAATTGACGCTGTCCGCTCCGCTATCGCTGCAGCTCCAGTGCCGGAGATCCGTCTGAACACTCCTCGCCTCAGACTCCACAGCGCAGCCACAGTCTGCAGCCACCAACTCATTTTTCTTGGCTGTCATAATGTGTGTGGAGAGGTGGAGGGCGATCCTAACGAGAACGAGCAGCTTGTGAGATTGGGCTGTTAGCTGGGATATTGGGTTGGCGAGCCACCGCGGAGGGAAATCAACAATGTACGCTTGCTCTTTTATTTCATTTCTTGGTGTCGGCTTCACTCTTGGCTCAAACTTCACTCAATTTAATTCTGTCCTCTCTTTCGACCAAATCCTTCCATGTGTTTATAACACATCATTTGAGTAGACACAGAATATTTTCAAGTAATCAATGTGAATGACCAGAAGTCCTCTGTTTCGGCTGGATGAGAGCATTTACTAGCAGGTGTGAATCGCCGATTGTTCATTCAACAGTTGAGCAGAACACAAATGCTGGGTTGTGTTGTTCAGCCGCGCATGAGAACAGCGAACAAATGTTCCCAAAGTTAAACAAATCTTATTTCTGAATGTTCCCTAAATGGACAATTTTCTTGGTTATGTGAACGGAAGCGTTTCATTGTATCGTTCTTCAAACGTTGCTTTAGAATGTTCTCTGAATGTTCTGATACAAGTTGCAACATTTAAAAAGAACTTAGTTGAACGTACCATGAATAAAATATAACTAATGTTTTTTTGCGTTTGAGAACATTATTAAAGACCAGGTAACATTGAACAAACATTCTATTAAGGTTACTGAAAGAACGTTTGTTCATAAACTTGTCCAGAACGTTCCCTTTTAGTTGGAATGTTACACTTACAATTTCGATTTGCATATTATGCAATCTCTCACAAAATTGCTTCGAAACACTTCATTTTATTTGGGTGGATGCATAGAAGGCATAGCACAACGTGCCTGTTGCACATCACAAAATGATTAACTAAATAAAAACTGAGATTGTTTGAATAAAATGCATACATCATATATTGTATTTTAATGGCCTCATGATCTGTTTGTCGACACTGAAGTCGCTTTGCCCTGGTTGGTTGTGTGACATGCTGAAACTCATGATTGAGTAAACCAGACTAAGATGTCTTGGTTTGCTGGATTTATGGGTCAGACTATAACCCGGTGTGAGCCGAGATCAGTAGATCTGGACTGTGAAGAAACAAAGACTTGTATTTTAGAGTAGAAAACATCTCATACAGCATGAATGCATGATTGTCCATAAAGTGAAGTTTAAGATTTAAGTCCATAAACCCATTCCTTCTGATCTATGTTTTTTCTTTACAGAAGAAGAAGCCAAAGAACTTGAGGAAGCCAAAGAATTAGAAGAAGCCAAGTCAGGTCAGTTGCTTAAAATGTTTCATGTATAAATGTACAGAATGATAGCGATAGTGTGTTCACATGGAAAGACTCCAGTATTCTTACACAAGAACAAACTCGCTGTGGCTGGGAAACGTACCTGAACTCCCATTGGTCCCAGGCGATGTACTGTAATCAGTGGGTGTGGCTCTGATTCTCCACCCACTTCGAATGTACTGGCGAGAGCAGAAACTTAAGAGATGTTTAATACTGTAAACCTGTATAATAAGTGCTGTATGAATAAACATGCATGAGGCACACACATCCACATCCCTCTGATCAGATGTGGGTGGCGTCTGGATGTCTGCTATAAACAGTATCTCTAGTTTAAATAGTAAATGACTATTGAAACTTCTGTATACCCCTAATTTAAGAAAGAAAAACTAGTTGACTGTACTAGGATCACACCAGAACCGTATTCGCAGTGTTCACTACGAATACTAGGAGTAAAATGAGGAATGCAATACACTAAACGCACAAGAAATGAGGCGGTTTCTTCCATCTGCAATTTTTAAACACATTTTCGTGCTGGATATCTCTTCTATTAATGCTATTCTGGGCTCTGCCTCCACAGTAAAAAAAAAGAAAAAAAAAAAAGAGTCATGGTCGAATCTCTTAATGACCCTCAATGGCGTTGTAGTAATTATGATATTTAATGCAACTGAGCAATAATAGGACTAAATAGATTTGATCTCTTTCAGCTTAAATCCATCTTTAGTCCTTTCATCTCGCGCCTGTGAGTCCGTAGCTCTGAAAACGAATCTTGGTGACAATTCCTGAGCGTTTCTGGTGAAGTTGGCAGGAGCCCGTCTCTCGCCCCAGGTGAAGGCCGGAGTAAACGCTGGCAGAGTCCAGGTTCTGCTCCCCCTGTGGCTTTAATGCCATTAAACATTAATTTGACTCCTTTAGTCTGATTGAATTATTCAGCCTGGCCATGAGCAGTAGAGTTAATACTATAAGATTTTAATAAGCAGCAGGTGAAGAGGGTCAGAGAGAGAGCTGTGTCCGCGGTAATGGGGGTCTCATGAATATTTCACATGTGATGAGTGTCGGATGTGTGTGCGGATGACGTGACGGGATGTTGACAGTGGGAATCCTTCAACGGATTTTGTGTCAGCGCTTTTTAATTTGGCTCGTGCGGCTTGATTGGACCGTTCTTCCCGTCTGTTGAAGAGAATGAATGTGGTTTTAATCGTCTGAAGCTCTGATGATGGAGAGCGTGAGGGAAAGAGTTTAAACGAGTGTGCGATCGCATCTTTCCCCTGCATACCTAATTCAACACATGCCCGCGTGTAATAACTCATATATTCAAGGTACAAAACATTATCAGGAAGTTATTGGCAATGCCCAAATTTGATTTGATAACCACATCCAACCTTTCGTTACGTTTGCCATGTACGACGTTAAGAGAAAAGTGCTTGCGGGTAATAAAGAGAGGTGTAGAGATCAGGGTTATTATAGTAAACTAAAAGTGTAGAAAAACAAACATTTCTGTTACTTAAAATTAACAAAAACTGAAATCAAATCAAATATTTCAGCTAGTTTCCAAAGCAACAAATGTGCTAAAATAACTCTGTAATAATATAAGATACAAATCAAAGTGAATCTGTATTGACATATTTTTAAAAAACATCACAAAAATGACTAAAACTTTAACTAAAAATATGAAAAATAACAATTTTCGGATCTCAGTGACACTAAAATAAGAATCAAATGTAACATTCTAGAGTTAATTTTTAACCAATTATCCGTGTTGAATTCATACGTTAAATCATTCATGTAAATCTGAATATTGACTTACTAGAAGCAGTAGTTTTTTTATTTCGGCCTTCTTTGTAAGTAATGAACACCTACAATGTGAATAAATATTTTATGACATTACTCTCATATGTTATTTGCATAACTTAGAAAATGTGCTATTAAGTTTAAACGACTGTTTCCTGTCAGCATCTCTCGTTCTGCTTTTGTCAGTTTAATGTTTGAGTCTGGCAGCTTCACAAAGATGAAATAATCCCAATAATTATAGTCTTGAGTAAAATGTGCAATTTAACCGGCTGTAAGGTTGTTTTTCCTTTTCTTTTTCTTCTTTTAAGCAACACTCCACAAATGCAATCTATAAACTAATTTGTGAAATATTTGAATGTACAGATGAGATTATTGTTGTTGATTTTACCCAACCCAGCAGATTTTACAGAGTTTCTTCCTCTATTATTTTGGTTATTTTTGTGGCACGAGAACATTGTGTACTGCAGTGTTGCTGACCAAACTGCAACGTTGTGTAAAAGCGTTCTGGTTGTTTCATTTTCTCGTTCAGTTCAGTTTCTGCAGTCTCCTGCTGCTTTCAGACTCTTCCTCCCTCACCATCTGGTACTTTCTTTCTGCAAATGGATGATTGTCCTCATCCGGCAGATCCATTGAGCTCACGTCTGTACAGTAGTTTCGCCCAGAGGAAAGCGTCCGTACGCCTCCAGCTACAGCGTTTGCCTGCTTCTCTGCTCATTGATTTAGTCAGCAAGATGTCATTGCTCTCATAACTTGCCTTAAAGAGCTGATGGCAGAGCGGAGTCGATTCTGTTTGCTGTGAGAAAAAGTCATTTACATCAAGACATGCCATATCTGGTGCTGATCATGTGTTTCAATGCGTCATTCATCGGATGTTGATATTAAAATTATAACCAGGAATGCATTAGTGTTGTAATGTTTGCAGTAATTTATGAGCAAACACTGCTGATATTACTATGAATACATTACATAATCCATCACTAATACCTTTATGGTGCATTATACTTGCAGAAAGTGTTATGAAACTTCAATTGCGAGATATGAATGTATAAACTGTGCATAAATCTGATAAATTCTGCTCACCCCCACATACAGTCTCATATTAAAGTCGTTTAAGCACCTCTACTTCCCTCACGCACAAACATACTTGCAAAACATTCAAAACTGCAGCTGCCTCGTATCCTAATAAATATAATCATATCACCAGATGGAGGGGAACGTAGATCATCTCTCTTAATTCAAGACCAGTCAGACCAGTCACATTGCTCCACACAGTGGTGTACAAGATATTTCAAAGATGCCTAATAGATTTGTTATGCTTTTTTATTTATTTTTATAGATATGAACAAAACAGTAACCCATAAGTAATGAACTTTGCCAATTACTTTAACAACACCCCAAACTCTCCTCCTGTTACAGTAGCCACACCCCAAACTCTCCTCCTGTTACAGTAACCACACCCCAAACTCTCCTCCTGTTACAGTAGCCACACCCCAAACCCTCCTCCTGTTACAGTAGCCACACCACAAACTCTCCACCTGTTACAGTAACCACACCACAAACTCTCCTCCTGTTATAGTAATCACACCCCAAACTCTCCTCCTGTTACTGTAGATACACCCCAAACTCTCCTCCTGCTACAGTAACCACACCTCAAACTGTCCTCCTGTTACAGTAACCACACCCCAAACTCTCCTCCTGTTACAGTAACCACAACCCAAACTCTCCTCCTTGTACGGTAACCACAACCCAAACTCTCTTTTTGTTACAGTAGCCACACCTCAAACTCTCCTCCTACTACAGTAACCACACCCCAAACTCTCCATCTGATAGAGTATCCACACCCCAAACTCTCCTCCTGTTACAGTAACCACACCTCAAACTCTCCTCCTGTTACAGTAACCACACCCCAAACTCTCCTCCTGTTACAGTAACCACAACCCAAACTCTCCTCCTTGTACGGTAACCACAACCCAAACTCTCTTTTTGTTACAGTAGCCACACCTCAAACTCTCCTCCTACTACAGTAACCACACCCCAAACTCTCCACCTGATAGAGTATCCACACCTCAAACTCTCCTCCTGTTACAGTAACCACACCTCAAACTCTCCTCCTGTTACAGTAACCACACCCCAAACTCTCCTCCTGTTACAGTAACCACAACCCAAACTCTCCTCCTTGTACGGTAACCACAACCCAAACTCTCTTTTTGTTACAGTAGCCACACCTCAAACTCTCCTCCTACTACAGTAACCACACCCCAAACTCTCCATCTGATAGAGTATCTACACCCCAAACTCTCCTCCTGTTACAGTAACCACACCTCACACGCTCCTCCTTTTACAGTAGCCACACCTCAAGTGCTCCTCCTTCTACAGTAACCACACCCCAAACTCTCCTCCTGTACAGTAACCACACCCCAAACTCTCCTCCTGCTACAGTAACCACACCTCAAACTCTCCTCCTGTTACAGTAACCACACCCCAAACTCTCCTCCTGTTACAGTAACCACAACCCAAACTCTCCTCCTTGTACAGTAACCACAACCCAAACTCTCCTCCTGTTACAGTAACCACACCCCAAACTCTCCTCCTGCTACAGTAACCACACCCCAAACCCTCCTCCAGTTACAGTAGCCACACCCCAAACTCTGCTCCTGCTTCAGTAACCACACCTCAAACTCTCCTCCTGTTACAGTAACCACACCCCAAACTCTCCTCCTGTTACAGTAACCACAACCCAAACTCTCCTCCTTGTACGGTAACCACACCCCAAACTCTCTTTTTGTTACAGTAGCCACACCTCAAACTCTCCTCCTACTACAGTAACCACACCCCAAACTCTCCACCTGATAGAGTATCCACACCCCAAACTCTCCTCCTGTTACTGTAACCACACCTCACACGCTCCTCCTTTTACAGTAGCCACACCTCAAGTGCTCCTCCTTCTACAGTAACCACACCCCAAACTCTCCTCTTGTACAGTAACCACACCCCAAACTCTCCTCCTGCTACAGTAACCACCCCTCAAACTCTCCTCCTGTTACAGTAACCACACCCCAAACTTTCCTCCTGTTACAGTAACCACAACCCAAACTCTCCTCCTTGTACAGTAACCACAACCCAAACTCTCCTCCTGCTACAGTAACCATACCCCAAACTCTCCTCCTGTTACCGTAACCACGGCCCAATATCTCCTCCTGTTACAGTAGCCAAACCCCAAACTCTCCTCCTGCTACAGTAACCACACCCCAAACTCTCCTCCTGTACAGTAACCACGCCTCAAGCTCTCCTCCTTCTACAGTAACCACACCCCAAACTCTCCTCCTGTACAGTAACCACGCCTCAAGCTCTCCTCCTTCTACAGTAACCACACCCCAAACTCTCCTCCTGATACAGTAGCGCCACCCCAAATTCTCCTCCTGTTACAGTAACCACACCCCAAACTCTCCTCCTGTTACAGTAACCACACCCCAAACTCTCCTCCTGTTACAGTAACCACACCTCAAACTCTCCCCCTGTTACAGTAACCACACCCCAAACTCTCCTCCTGTTACAGTAACCACACCCCAAACTCTCCTCCTGTTATAATAGCCACACCCCAAACTCTCCTCCTGTTACAGTAACAACACCTCAAACTCTCGTCCTGTTACAGTAACCACTCCCCAAACTCTCCTCCTGCTACAGTAACCACACCCCAAACTCTCCTCCTGTTACAGTAACCACGGCCCAAATTCTCCTCCGGTTACAGTAGCCAAACCCCAAACTCTGTCAACTCTGTCTTTCTGTCAAAAGAGATTGACAGATTTGAATGGATGGTGTAAATTTTCTGATGGTGCCTGGGAGGCTCAATGTTTACTCTTTTGGCTGAGATAAAATGGCTTACTTTGAGTAGTCAATGAACATAAAATGTCTTACATTGTACAAATACACATGGAACTAAACGAGATATGTGAAAGCAATCCGCAACCCTAGAGAGAAACAAAGGCGTAATTCCGTAACTAAGGCAACAAACTAATCAAAACCAGGAAGTAAACAGAGAGAAACCTAAGAACACAAATACTACCAGTGAACCCTGACAATACCAGTAATACTAAAACAAATATTACAAGCATCTACATTTACGACTTTTGGCAAAAAAGGCACTACACTGACCTGACCTGACCTGAGCCGTAGCTAGGGATCAGAAGAATGTAGAGAGCAGGTGCAGACAGACGGGGATTATTCGTAACACACACACACATTCTCTCCCACTGTCATTTTCACTTTCCATTGACGTCATCATTATAGAATTGTTCATGCCATTCATGTCGTGTCTGTCTGGCATGGTATTGCAACCCTTGGCAACTGAACTGACCACCCCAGGGAGCTCCATTCATCCGACTCTTTCAGACCGGCTGTGTGTGCCTGTGTGTGTGTGTGTGTGTGTGAGCGCGCCCGTGTGTGTGCGTGTTCGTGCCTGTGTGTGTGTGTTTGCATGTATTGTGTTGCTTGCTCACAGTTAAATGTCACATACTGTGGCACCTCTAAAAAACAGCAACAGAAACACAGGTCTAGTATGTGAGTGCCGGGCAGGTTGTAATGATGTTGGGTGTGTAAACTGCAGTTTGCTCTCCGGGGAGTACGAGCCTGAGATGGTTGTTACTTGCCCAGACGAGCTCAGTACTGCTTCTTTTTTTTACTAGCCTTGAGTTGTTTACCTCATCCTTCCCCCACATCCTTCAAGAAAACTCTTTTCTTCTCTCTGTTTCAGCCGCAACACCTCTAAAGAGCTAAAGTTGGAGACCACAGGTAAGTCTCTTTATGATTAAGCCCTGACCAAGATATTTTACTGTTTGCAGGGTTATTATTATTACTTCAGGGCTGAGAAAATTTCAGAACTGTGATGTAATCAAACCACAGCAGACAATTAGAGCATTCTGAAATATTTCTTGCATCACAGTCTGTTTATTTTATTTAATATAACTTTATAAATGTAATTAAATAAAAAAGATTTTATTTATTATAACATAAATGTACAAATTTAAATTAATGTATTAATTTAAAAATGTTAAATATTTTATAATATATTTGTATAATACAAATTTCTATAGGTTTGATATTTTAAAGGTTGGAAAAGGAAAACAAAATGACTTAAAAACAAAAATAGTGAAAAAAGATTCCTAAAAAAATTCCTACAAATTATTCCAATATTAGTAATATATGTACCACAAACATGCAATTCATTGAATACAGTTAAAAAAAAAAAAAAAAAAAAAAATATATATATATATATATATATATATATATATATATATATATATATATATATATATATATATACACACACACATTTTTATATGTGACAAATTTCAAGTTTCTGGAAATGCAACATTCAAACTGAAAAATTAAAGTAATTCCTGCAAATTCCTCCATTATTCCTCCGTTTTAATTCAGCCTTACATACACAGTTTTGCATCCCGCAGCTTCAGCTGGAATTCAGGAATTTGATTGGCGCCTAAAAGGTATTTTCAGTTCCGTTCTGTGCTTGTTCAGTGGCAATCTCTCCATTTTAATAAAGCTCCATTAACTTTATTCCGTGAAGGACGTTCAGAAGTTCCCAAAGTATCCCGAATAATATCCACTAGGTCAGTGGTTGCCATGACGGATTCAGTTCAGTGTCCAGTCATTAAAGTGGGCAGTGCCCCGCTGTGCTCAGCCTGATTACCGCTAATCACCAGCCCTTTGAATCATTAAAGAGCCAGACGCAGGTGTGAACGTATAGGGACGAGGTTGCAGGAAAAAAATAGCTGCCTGTTGCTAAGACAAGGAAATTAAACGTCATATGTTTCTTTCCCAGACACGTAGGAGGCAGAATGACACCCACGGGCCACACTATTTTTATCTGCCACTCTCGCGTCTTAATCACAAAGTAAAGAATAAGTGAATCTGTCTGTCGTCTGAGAAATTGGGATGGTGTTTTTAATCGAGAGCCCATGCCAGGACGATGTTGAGGGACATTAGCTTATGTTCAAACATTGTTTTGATCAAAGCTAATGAAGTAGACATGTCCATCATGTTTAAAGTAGCCGGGCTGGCAGAGATTAGGAACGTTGCATTGAGTTTCGAGGTGATTTTCTGAGCTTGACACAACAGTCCTAGTTAGTTCTTCGCTGTGATGCAAGGCGGACTGACCCACTGCCCCTTGTGATGTCCAGTGCGCCCAAGGCAACCTGCGCTGCTTTGTTTTCAGATCTGTGTTTGTTTGCACTGGGCTATTTTTGGAAATTGCATCATGAACCGTTGTAAAAGGCCTGAGGGATCGCCGAGTTTCATAGCATCATCCTTCTCTGCTGTTGTTCTGAGAACTGGGGATGTGGTTCATACCGACTGGACGTTCTTGACCTGCAAGCGCTGTTTGTTCATCATGCAGTCTTTATTCAGGGAATAAGATATAATTACATTTTCAACCGATATATTTATTTTTAACCAAAAGTAATAGTAAAGAAATTTCTATAGTAATACCTTAAGATACGAGCATAATCCGACGAGCTCGTAACTCGAGTTGCTCGTATCTCAAATCATGTTTTCCCATAATAACAGAAAAAAATGAATCTGTTTCGACCCTCTTAAAAACTCTCTTATTAGTGCTAAAAAACATGTTTTTAATTGCTATAGAGACACACACACACACACACAGATAATTATAATATATAAGAATTGCTGTGATATAAAATAAAATGTGGTTTTAATTATGAGTTCTTGCCTTCGAGACAGACGATACAGTAGCGACGGAAGAGAAGGAGGGAGAGATTACGTAGATTATGTAGGTTACGTAGAGTATATAAATACAGTGTGGTTTTCATACTCGCGGGAGATGCGTACGGAAGCCGACTATGGAGGTAAAATCCATGGCAAAAAGAAACGAGTGCAAAACTGATGTTTGCGTGAGCGTACATTACATCCGTGAGCAGATAACAGATCGACAAGCTCAGATCTCACTTTAATCCCCCTCTTTCTGGGAAGGCTGGCCTTGAGCAGCATTTGCAGGACCGTCTCATATTTATTTGTGCGATAAATGCTCTAAATCTTGCATCAAATGTATGTTTTTTTAGATGATAGTATTCTGATGTAGTGATTAATTTGAAATGTCTTCTGAAATCAAGATTTTTAAAAACAGGAGTGGCCCCAGGATCGAGCCCTGGGGGTCTTCACACGCTCCGGTGGGATTTGTAACTGCAAATTGTGTTCAACGATGTAATAAAAAACAGCACTGATATCTTGCTTGAATCAGTGTTTAGGCATTTTTGTCGTGTCTTTTCGAGTGAATTCACTATAAACCAGATGGCAAATTAAGTTTAGGAATTTGTTCTGCTAATTGAAAGCAATTACTCTTTGTGTAGACGTTAATTCATTAAGACATAATGTGTTGTAATTCTTTTAATCTAACATCAACCAGCCATGGAGTTTATTTAATTTATTCGAACAAATTTTCTCCAATTTTCACCATCAAATTAAAATAAGGTTACTTCTTAATTCCTTATTGGCAGAATGACATGACTTTAAGTTCGTACAACAAAACATGAACTAATTTAAGTAGTAATGTAATTAGGTGGGAAAACATTTTTGGCATTTTAAATATACTTGTTTTCTCATTTACTTAATTTAAAGAAAAAGATTTAAGAGAAACGGTGTAGGAGATTTACAAGTGTAAGAATAAATGAGAATATGGAGCAGAAATGTGCGTTGTGCATTGATTTAGATTCCATGTTTCTGACGTTACTGTATCCGTGTTTGGCCCCACACTGCAGTCTTGGATTGGCGTGCAATCGGAGCAGATTAGATGAATCTACTGTTTGCCTTGAGTAGGCCCTAGTCCTTCTATCACTTATCAAAACAGAAGTAGAGGAAGCCACAGGCACATTGGGTTCTCTCTTGTTCTGGGAACATTTGTGAATGTCACTGCTACAGTAGCGGAGACCTGACATGCGTCTGAGAGCTGTTATCAGTCGAGCAGCGCACGCAACAGCTCTCCAGTCTTCAGCCCGTCCCGTGAGAAGCCACTGGATAACCTGGAGATGGAAAGCTGCTGTGATGCTTTCCATGTGCGTCAGTTCATCCCCTCCGTCCCAATGATGCATTTCTAATTGTTTTGCACAAGAGCATCATGAATGTGACTCATTGACAGACAAGCTCTCTTTAGTCTCTTTAGCTGGAAAACCTCCATATTGCCACATGTGTCCAGTTGACTCAACTAAATCAAGTCAATCACACACACACACACACACACACACACATACACATACTCAATCAAACACACAAACACATACACACCCTCTCTTTCTCTCTCTCTCACACACATACACACACACACTTTGTCTCTCTCTCACACACATGCACTCACACTCAATCACACACAATCAATCACTCTCTCACACACACACACACACACACTCTCTCTCTCACACACACACACAAACACACTCCACACACACACACACACACACACTCTCTCACACACACACATACACACTCACTCACTCTCTCTCTCTCTCTCTTTCTCTCTCTCACACACACACACACACTCAAGTTTAACTATAATACAGTGACATTAGTAGCGCACTGTTTCAGATGTGCTTTACGAAAGTCCCAGCATTTTTGCATTGCTTGAAAGGACAAGTATCTTTAAATTGCTTTATTGTCTCACAAACATCATTAAACATTCTAGTCTGCAGTCTCATCCTCAGCCTTTAACTTAACCATTGCTTTCTACAATACTAATATATCAAAACTTCTAATGGGACTCAATAAGTTAAAATCACCTCTCAGGAATAACTATTCCTCATAACAGCCGTTCCATGTGGTTTATAGAGAGCGTCTGCGACCATTTTAAAAACTGCTGAAGTTGCAAATACAAATCAGGATTTTCAAAACATGAACTTTTCCAACTTCAACATCACAAGAACATTATAAGATGGCCAGTCCTCTGTTGAGAGTCATGTTACAGCTTGAAGTAAAGAGAAGTCTTTCTTATTCTCATTCAATCAACAGTGTTTCTTTTTCTAATTTCTTTTTTTTTTCTTGATGTCTCTTACTCCATTTAAATTCAGAGATGCAACAAACTTCAAGCATACCTCAGAATAAAATGAGTGCAGCCCCTAAAGAAAACACAATATCTGTGATTTTGTTTTTCTCTGTATCCTTCAATCTTGGAATCGCTATTAGAAACTCATCCTCTTTTGAAGTTGGGAAGACCAGGGGCAATTACAACACTTTACATAGAGCTTTTACATATGAATATATTTTACTTTATAATTCACAGACTATAACAAAAACAAATGTGTGTCAAAAGTAGTGATGGATGGATGTATAGATAGATGGACTGATGGGTGGATGGATGGATGAATAGAGAGATGGATAGATAGATGGATGGGTGGATGGATTGATAGATGTATAGATGGATGGATAGATAGATGGGTTGATAGACGAATGTATGGAGGGATAGATGGATAGACGGATGGGTGGGTGGATGGATAGATAGACGGGTGGATGGATGGATAGACAGATGTATAGATGGATGGATGGATAGATAGACGAATGTATGGAGGGATAGATGGTGGATAGACGAATGTATGGAGGGATAGATAGACAGGTAGAAGGATGGATGGATAGATAGACGGATGGATGGATAGCAAAAACAGGTGAATAGATGGATGGATAGATAGACGGATGGATAGACGAATGTATGGACTGAATAGATGGATGGATAGATAGACGGATGGGTGGGTGGATGGATAGATAGACGGGTGGATGGATGGATAGATAGACAGATGTATAGATGGATGGATAGATAGATGGTGGATAGACGAATGTATGGAGGGATAGATAGACAGGTGGAAGGATGGATGGATGGATAGATAGACGGATGGATGGATGGATGGATAGCAAAAACAGGTGAATAGATGGATGGATAGACGGATGGATAGATGAATGTATGGAGGGATGGATGGATAGATAAACAGGTGAATAGATGGATGGATAGATAGACAGATGGATGGATGGATAGATGGGCGGATGGATGGATAGATATATAGACGGATGGGTGGATGGATGGATAGATAGATGGGTGGATGGATGGATAGATAGACGTATGGGTGGATGGATAGATAGACGGATGGATGGATGGATAGATGGGCGGATGGATGGATGGATAGATATATAGACGGATGGGTGGATGGATAGATGGGCGGATGGATGGATAGATATATAGACGGATGGGTGGATGGATGGATAGACGGATGGATGAATAGATAGACGGATGGATGGATGATGGATGGGTGGACAGATGAATAGATAGATGGATGGGTATATGGATGGATGGATAGGTAGATGGATGGATGGATAGGTAGACGTATAGGTATATTGATGGAAAGATGGGTGGATGGATGGATACGTAGATGGATGGATAGGTAGACTGATAGGTAGATGGATGGATGGATGGATAGATGGATAAGTAGATGGATGGATGGATGGATGAATGGGTGGATGGATGGATAGATGGATGCATGGATGGATGGATAGGTAGATAAGATGAAATGGATGGATATGGATAGATTTCAGCTTGTACTGGTTTTCATTGAGTTTAGGGCTATTTCTCCAGCGCTGTTCATCAGTGTTGATGGAGAGATCAGTCATGCTGGAGTTGAAGCAGTGAAGGAGACGAGCCTCGAGGAAACTGCAGCTCTGTAAATCATCAGGCTGTAGATCCAAGCACTTATCGCAAAGGTCATCGCTTAAAGGAGGAAGGCAGGATGAATGGAGATCTATTGTGAAAACCTATAGAAAGATCAATAACTGAACCATAAAAAACTCTTTTCCCATTACAACCATTTCATCCTTTAGTTTAATATTAGTTTAGTATCCTTCTAGTTCATCTGGACTTTGTGGCATTTAGTGTAACGGATTTTAACTGTCTGAGCTGTATTTTATATACTGCATATATTATATTGACTTGCTGGTTTCTAGCATTGAATATTTCCTTTTGATAAAAGCTATAAATTCGACAGTTGCCGTTGAAAACCATTGCAATCTTGACTGTTATGAAATTAGATTTGCATCACATTTACATTCAGACATTAATTACTCCACATGGAAACCAAAGCCCAACGTTTAGGTTATAAACTTATAAATGAATAAACATGCTTTTTGTGTGTCTGCGCCTGAACTGCGCGCAATGTGAGAGTCTGCGGCGGGAAGCAGGACGAGTGCTAGTGCTCCTCCAAACACAGCCAGAGATCTTTATTGCCAAGCACTGCGAGTCTGAGAAATACATCAAAGTCTAATATAAAAAACAACCAGCTCCCTCTAGCAGTTCAGAAAACAGATGATGATTGGAAGAAGGAAGACAGAGAGGATGAGGAGGACAAAGAGAGCTGTAATTGCAGTCCCACACAGACGAGTAATGCAGTGGCCTGAGCTTTTCTTCCAGCCCTGCTTTAACCTGAACTCATTTACGCTCATGTTGATGCTCATGAGTTTCACATTTTCTTCTTTGACTCAGACTTTTTAGGCATGATTTGCATCCTGACGCCGGTTCTTGTTAAAACTGTATGACAGTTTATGTACGACTGTTGAACATGATGCCGGATCAGTGGCGGACTAACATTAGGCAAGGGTGGGCAGGTGTCCGGAGCCCCGAACATGCCAGGGCCCCAACAAGCAGCCCCTTCCCAACAACTATTGCGTCAAAATCATGACCGAATGCTGCACAGCTGGTCAAGCATGAACACGCCAGTTAATGCAACGTCTTGTTCCGCCTCTCAGGGAACCGAGATTACGGCAAATTTTCTAAGTCCGCCACTATAATCTGATTTAATAATACTCCGAGTCTGTGCATGTAATATGACTATATATAATAGGATATTTTCACCATAAACTGCTCTGATATTCAAACATTTATATTTTCTCTTGATTAGTACACACACACACACTCTCTCTCTCTCACACACACACACACACATACACACTCTCTCACACTCTCTCTCTCACACACACACACACACACACACACACACTCTCTCTCTCTCTCTCTCTCTCTCTCTCACACACACACTCTCTCTTACACACACTCTCTCTCTCTTTCACACACATACTGTCACACACAGTTTTCTGTCACTGCAGTTTTATCCAGTTTAATATTGATCATCTTATTCTAAAAGAAAAGATCATGATTTGGTTGAAAACAGTCAGTTTGGTTCAATAAGTGAATAAAGTGAATGAGTTCTGAATTTCATCAATGAAGCAGCTCTGCAGAAGACAGTCGTGTCGTTCTCATGACACCACACGGCAGATGATGGATGTCATTCTGAACATGTCATGCAGTTCCTGCTGCTGGAAGATGCATGACAGCTGCATTTGGAGAGGGAGTTAAAGGGTTCCATTGCCCCCCCCCCCCCACCCCCCTGAATATATATATATATATATATATATATATATATATATATATACATATATATTCAGAAACGTTTTAACAGCATTAAATGTTGTGCAGTTAGTGTTTCTGCTTATGCTTGCCTAAAAATAAGCAGATCCCATCCGGCTCACAGTGGTGTTGTGTGGAGCAGAAGCTTCACCGCAGTGTTCAGGACTTCATCTGAAACCTAATGGCTGTCAGAGCCATGCTTTCAACACACAGAGCCGAAAGGGGCAATTAGTGGCAGATAATGGCTCGCACACCCATACCTTAAGTAGAGTACTAAAATATTGATTTAATTCCCATCCTATACATTCCCCTTAACCATTTCCTGTCACTCTAAAAATATCTCTCGCTGTGGCAGGCGGTCCGTTGAGCAGAGCGTGCTGAAACACTGGAGTCGAGGAGTGCAGTTCACAGTACAGGAGAGAGAGAGAGAGAGAGAGAGAGAGAGAGAGAGAGAGAGCTTCTATGAGCGCCTGAGGAGGACTGAGCTTTCTATCAGTGCTGAAACACTGGAAGAGGATGTTCAGAGACGTGTTTGGCGTGATAAGGAAGCCGGGCCGGTCAGGGATGATTCCAGACCTTCACAAATGCCTAATTCATTCTTAATGTGAACTGAGACCAATCAGGAAATCAACTATAGGGCTTTAAGGGCAATGTTTGCACTGGAAAAACAAGACAAAAATAGAGTTTATTATTGCCATGTTGCTTATTGCTACATGGAACAAATAAAAAATGAGAAGGAGTGCAAGACACTAAAGCAGCAGTTTATCTGACCGCACCGTTCGTCCAGCTCTTAATGGCCGTTAGTCATGCTTTATGTGTGTATATCATCTGAGTGGCTGACAGACGCCATGGAGAGCAGAATGACGTGTTTACTGACGTATTTCGCAAATGCATATTATATATGCGTGTTATAATAGTAACAATAACAATAAGAATCAATCGTTATCAACATGTTGTTGTTAATTTATTTGTAAACATTATAAGTAAACATTTTCCTATTTCAAAAAGGTGTTTTATATATATATATATATATATATATATATATATATATATATATATATATATATATATATATATATATATATATATATATATATATATATATATATATATCATTATTTTTTTATTATTGATTTGTTTAAATAAATATTTTCTGGTCTCATAATAATAATAATACAAATAACAATAACAGTTATTATCAATGTAGTTTTTATATATATTAAAAAATGACTTAAATTTCAGTGTCATAAAGGTTTTATGAGTTTTAAATACAAAAATGTAAATAATGAATTTAATCTCTTAACCAAATCCTAAAAAAAGTTCCAGCCAACATTGTTTCAAAGTTCATCACATTATGTAAGATAACATAATAACATATTGATACATATTAACATTATTGTTTTTGAAACGGTTTAAATAAATATTTCTTGGTTTCATAACATTTTTATAATAATAACAAAAATAACAATAATAGTTATTATCAATGTTTTTTTTATTCATAAAAAATCAATACATTTCAGTGTCATAAAGGTTTTATGAGTTTTAAATGAATTTCAAAATTATTTTAAATGTAATGAAATCAGTCCCTTAAATAAATGCTAAAAAGGCACATTATGGAAGATAAATGTGAGATTTCACAGTCTGCAGAATGAGAACGGGGTTTGTCGTGTCGTGCATCTCTCATTATAATGCTTGTGTCACGTGGCGCCGCTCGCGTCCGGCGTTCCGGTGTTTGAACCTGCTTCAGTTTCCATATACAATCCAGCAGAGACACTTTCCAAAATGTACATCTGTCTTGTAAATGAAAATGGAGTCCCTCCACAACACGAACTACAGTAGAAGCCATTGGCTTTATTGTTCTTGTATTATTAATGGTTGTTCTGACATGGAGTTCCCAGAGGAGGGACAGAAGGAGGGAAAGAGGAGGTGGAAGGGATAGAGAGAGCAGTGGATCAATGGCGACTAATGAACACGCCTGGAGTTTCGTTCCACCCATCGCGTGACACAGGTCGCCCTCCTCCAACGTCTCTGTCTCCGAATAGCGAACCAGCCTGCGGGTTCAATTAAGTGCCATAGATTACCCACAATGCAAAGGATATGTGCTGTTGCTGTTGTGTGTTCATCTTCTCATGCTCATCACCATAGGCTTTCCTTTAGAGTGTGCTGTGAGAGCTTCAAATACACACACAAAACTTATATACATTATATATATATATATATATATATATATATATATATATATATATATATATATATATATATATATATATATATATATATATATATATATATATATACACATTACTGTATATATATACAGTAATACCTTGAGATACGAGTGTTACGACATACGAGTATTCCGAGATACGAGCAAGCCTTCGAGATACGAGATACGAGTAAATATTTGAGATACGAGCAGCTTACAGACGCTGACACTAGTAGCACTCGGAGCAGCTCAAGCGCCTCATTTATGGGGTAATTGCATATGATCTCCACTAGAGGCAGCTTGGTTTTACATCAGGGGTTACCGGGGCATCGAGTGATTCAGGAGTATTAAGCTGGGAGTGTTCAATAATATTAAATATGAGCTTCTGTGTCTATCCAATACACAACACAGGAAGAAACACCACACTTCCATATTGTGTTTGCGTTATCTACATTATACCTCATTCCTTCCTCCTCCTCCGCCATTAGCCGCTACTGTATCAGTATTTTGTATCTGCATCTGCTACTGTATTTTGAAGGCAAGAACTCATAATTAAAACCACATTTTATAGGAATCCTTATATACTATAATTTTCTGTGTGTGTGTCTCTATAGAAATGAAAACACGTTTTTCCATTATTATTAGCACTAATAAGGGAGTTTTTTAGAGGGCCGGAATGGATTAATTTTTTCCCTGTTATTTCTGATGGGGGAAATGATTTGAGATACTTGAGATACATATATATACATATATACACACACACATTTCTGGTGTCTGTTGTGCTGCTTTTAAAATATTCTCACCATTAAGTAAATGGACTGAATATTTTTTTCAGACATCCGTGTTTTCTCTGTTATCCGGTGTGGGATGCTATAGCGCATCTACTGAATGAGTGCAGAATCTCCTGATCAAATCACTGGAGAAGAAGCCGAAGAAACGAGTGAAAGGTTGCTGATGCACATGTCAAATAACACGATCAATAAACTAATCAAATCTGTCTTCTGTCACTGAATGAAATTGGGATGTTGAGTTTCATCACCATCTGAGTTTTGTTCACAATGTTGCTTTTTTTAATGAAAAAAGTCAACATTCAAGTGTTAACAACAACAAAAAACTATTGCATGAAGCGAGAATATTTGTTGTTGAGGTTATTTTAATGTATATATTCATACAACAAAACATTCTGGGTGCCATGCAAGTTTGTGAAATAATCAAAACCATTGGTGCTGTCTGGAAACTTATAAAAAACTATAGATTTGAACCAAAACATGATTGTTTTACCAATTAAAACTGGCAGACAACCTGTCTTAAGTCTATATATGCTTAATTTAAAAAGATTTTGAAATGAGATTGACTGGAATGCTCTTTTGCATGTCTTGTGAGGCAGGAAGGCTGAATGGCTTGTTTTCCCCCATCATTCTGTCAGTGCCGTGAAATGGTCAACAGCTCCGAGCCTCAGGCTCTTTCTGTCAGCAACACTAAATATCTCCGCACACAGTGTCCCTACAGATTCTCTCTGTCTGTTAAACCGTCTCCTAGAACACACACGCACACGCACAAACACAACACGCAACCTACATCTTACGTCAGGTCCGATGGGAGCCGGCGGCTTCTTCTGCTTGTCTGTTAAACCATTGCTTGGTTCACATGAGCGCACACATACGCTCTCCACTGCTCATCAGTCCCTGTTGGAATTTGGCCTGAATGTTTTCGTTGTTACATGATTTATTAAACTGTTTTCCTGTGTAACTCATTTGCTTGGGTGTGAATCATTTAGTAGTGCTAAATATACCTGTGTTTACTCAAGTTAAAGTCGAAGCATGTACAAACAGACCTGGGTCTCTCAGATGAACACGATTTCTGATTCTTCTGGGTGTTTTTGAGCCGTCGTTTCCCTTTGAACGATTGAAACGGGTGACTGTTGTTAAACAGCTGAGTCATTAGATTCAGGAATCGGACTTCTCTGTATGCTTGTTTTTTTGTGTGCAGCCCTTATTCACTCTCTCGTTACTGTGTCGGTACAGACTCAGGAGCTTCAGGAAGATTTCTGTTGCTGCGCTCCATTATTGGCACGTTTCAGATGGAGTAGATTGATCTGTAGATGCACATATGAAGCCGTGTGTGTTTGACTCGAGTGAATCATATACTCTTTGATGAGTTTCTGAAGTGTGCTCTTCAAATAAACAAGTGTAAAACACTGATGTCATTCTGCTGGGAGCGTGTGTTGCTTTCTAATACCCAAATAATATGCAGTCGTGTCTGATTGGTGTCTTATATCCTGCAGAGACCCACTACACTCAACTTATGATGAGTATCACGCTTTTGTTTAGTTAGTTTCATTTCTGTGGACTTTTAACTTGTTATTTTTTAGTCACATGTGTTCCTTTGTTCAGTTTCCCAGCACACTCTGTTTCCATAAACTCCAGTCTGTTATTTTGTCATCACCTCTGTGTATTTAAGGTTCTCAAACATCTTGTTCGTTTAGTCATGGCAACGGACGCTAATACGAAGACACTAATCAGCACAACGGCGGGAAACACGGATGTGTTTGATGTCGGCGTCCACCAAGGCTCGATACTCAGCCCCCTGCTTTTTATCACTGTTATGGAAGAAACCATGAAGTCGTTACGCACAGGAGACATCTGGAATTTGATGTACGTCGACGATATTGTTTTAACAGCCACATGAGAACAGGGAGCGGCGCGAATGTTTGAGGAATGGACTGCTCGACCCGCCGACCATGGTTTCAAAGTCAACATTGGCAAGGCTAAAGCAATGAACACCGGCGAATCTACTGGACCTACAGCCACTGGCCGTTGGCCCTGCTCAGTTTGTAAATCCGGTGTGGGCAGCAATTCAATCATGTGTCAACAGTGCCAACAATGGTGTCACAAACGATGCTCCAAAGTAACTGTCCCATTGTCAAAAGCGACTAATTTTGTTTGTCCTGTTTGCGTAAACCCACCACAACAACGAGCACAACACAACAATGCAATCGGACCCCTTGTCGTTGAAACAGTCACGTCGTTTCAGTTCCTAGGCGATGTGTTGGACTGCACTGGAACAACCGAGGCTGCCATTCGGGCACGCATACGTGCAGCGTGGAATGAATGGCGTCTCCTTGCTTCAATACTAATGCGACACGACATTCCACTTCACCTATGTTCAAGGCTCTATGGTTCAGTGATACGACTTGTGCTGCTATATGGCGCAGAAACATGGCCAATGACAAAAAAACTCGGACTGCAACTTCACCGAACCAACATGAAAATGCTCCGATGGGTGCAACGTATTAACATCAAAGATCATATCCAATCGACGGAAATTCTGCGTCGAGCTGGCTTATGCGCGATTGAAGAATCATGTCGATGACACCGTCTATAAAAAACAGTGCTATACTGTCTATTTTAGATCTTGTAGTCCCTGGCACTCGTCCAAAAGGTCGCCCGGAAAAAAACCTGGGCGCAAACGATCCAAAAGGACCTCAAAGCGCTGAATCTTAACAAATTGGACGCAACTGACCGTCTACTATGGCATCAAAAGTTGCCGACAAAGAAGCACCATCCTACCCCGGAACCGGGAAAACGGACGATAAACGAGGATTGATTGATTGATTGATTGATTGATTGATTTAAGGTTCTCCTTGTTCACCCATCTGTGTCGGTTGTATTTTCTGCTGAGTTTATTTTATTATTATTATATGCATTCGTATTGGAGCCTGTTGTCTTATCGTCAGATCACAGTTACTTCATGAGAAGTAACTAATGACTGTGTCAGATTATGTGATTAATTTCTTGTTGTGTTGTGGAATAGAAACATGTCAGATTAGTCGTGGTCATCCAAGGCCGGAGAAAACCTTCTTCTCTCTTTCGTTTCACTATGTTTGAAAGTTGTGTATGGAAGAGCTTCTGTGCTCCTATTAGTCAATGCCGTCACAGAACCAGAACCAATCATCGAGGACTGAAACAACAACTTTTAAAGCACAGCTGCAGTTCTTCTCTATCAGAGTCAGTGTTTCTGAACTCCTGAAACGCCTCCATTAATTCTTGAGTTTCTTCAGGAACAAACACTCACAATATTCCTCATCATAATTAATGCGCAGAATAAAGGAGCGGGGCTTCAGTGAGTTAGTTGTGTGTTGAAACCGGTGGTTATGGGAAGGGGTGGGATATTTCCCAAACACACTGGAAGCTCTCGACCAATCACAACATACCGATCCAGCCGACCAATCAGAGCACAGTGTACTTTCAGAAGGAGGGGCTTCATAGAGACAGGAACTAAACAGAGCGTTTCTGACAGATTGGGAAGAGACAAGAATATGGGGAAAATAACTAACATTCAAGCTGGAAAACCTGATCTAGTGGAAACAAACACAACAGGAAGAGATTGAAGAACGGTGTGAAATGTGAGTGTGGAGGATGCAAGAACACTTTGGGAATTTCTGTGCTGTCAAAGCAGTTTTAATCAGAAACAAATCTAATTGAAATTCATTTCAGATACTTTTTCGGATCTGCATGGGCAGGCGAGACAAACAGCACGTGATGACCTTTAAATGTCCCGAGAGACCCCAGTCAGCCAAATCTGGCATAAACACAGCTAAGAGCTAATGGCTACTGCCGTCAGTCTTTGTCCTGTAAAGTTCATTCTGGAGCGACTGCAGACGCTCTTTCATTCGCATGCTTTACGAGACGCTCAGGTTCAGTGAGAAAGCTTCCACTCGCTCCCGTCTCTTCCTCCTTCCTCTCTCCCTCGTTCTCATCTGAATCACCCTGCCTTTGGGGCTTTACCAAAGGAGACTCTTCAAACACGGCTTTGTACTGAAGTAGCGAATCAAGATTAATGCACTTCCACTGCACGACTTGCTCGAAGGGAGAGAGACACAGTATAATTAACACCACGGGGCCTGGAAGGAGAGTCAGGGGAGGGTAACCATACAAAATCATGGAAAACAGAGGGAATGATGATGACATGGCTGATATTTTTCCTTCTGCTCTTTTCTTGCTTGAGTGATGTATTGTTTTGATCGCACAGTCAAAAGCGAGTTTGTTGTTGCCCGAGAACATCTTGATTGAGCCGTGTTTACAATCTCATTTCCTTCTGTCGTCATTTTAGTTGAGAACAATGTTAATTACATTTGTTTACACGGGGCAAAAAATGAAAGCTCTGTTATCATTTACTCAGCCTAATGTCAAAAGAATGGTTCTGCACTATAAAATCATATGATCATTAAGTTATGAAAACATTTGTTTTTACATTGCTTTAACTCATCAAAAGAAGTTAAGCGATTTTTAAACTTTAAAAAGCTTTCCTGTAGCTCAATCAGTATAGCAATGGTGTTTCCTACATCAAGGTCATGGGTTCGATCCCAGGGAAAGTGTGTGCATTCAATGCGTTTCTTGAATGCAATGTAAGTCGTTTTGGATAAAAGCGTCTGTCAAATGAGGCAAAAAATAATAATAATTCAACTCATTTAATGTTGAAGTTAACTTATACATTTAAGTTGATTGTATTTAATTTAATGCATCAACTTATTTTCGACAGCTTGCTAAAATAAAGTACAGTAATGCCTTGAGATACAAGCATAATCCGTTCCAGGACGAGCTCGTAACTCAAGTTGCTTGTATCTCAAATCATGTTTTCCCATAAGAAATTACAGAAAAAAATTAATCCATTCTGGCCCTCTAAAAAACTCCCTTATTAGTGCTAATAACAATGAAAAAAAGACGTTTTTATTTGCTATAGACACACACACAAAATTATAGTATATAAGGATTCCTGTGATATAAAATGTGGTTTTAATTATGAGACAGACTATACAGTAGCGGCTAATTGTGGCATGTGCGGAGGAGAAGGGATAGTGTAGATCAGTGGCGTAGCCACGGGGGGGCCTGGGTGGGCCTTGGCCCCCTCATTTATATGTGCGGCCCCCTCAGATTTTCAATTGTTTAAAATCGCGACTGTGAAAACTAAAGTGAAAACACTTATTACCCGCCGCACAAGACAATCGCAACTGCGTGTCACACTACAACCAGTCTTGGCTGAGAGGTTAAGGCGATGGACTAGAAATCCATTGCGGTTTCCCCGCGCAGGTTCGAATCCTGGCTACTACGTTATAATCAGGCCCCCTCATTTTAAGCTGGGCCCCCTCAAAAATAAAATTCTGGCTACGCCCCTGGTGTAGATTACATAGATAATGCAAACACAATATGGAAGTGTGGTGTTTCTTCCCGTGTTGTGTACTGGATAAACTCAGAAGCTCATATTTATTATTATTGAACACTCAGAACTCGTGCTGCTCCCAGCTTAATACTCATGAATCACTCGTTGGCCCCGGTAACCCCCGCTGTAAAACCAAGCTGCCTCTAGTGGAGATCATATGCAATTACACCAAAACACTAGTGTCAGCGTCTTTAAGCTGCTCATATCTCAAATATTTACTCGGATCTCAAAGCAAAAGTGCTGTAAGGCTTGCTCGTATCTCGGAATGCTCGTATGTCGGGACACTCGTATCTCAAGGTATTACTGTAAAAAATAAAATAAGTTTGAGCTGTTTCGAACTCCCAATTTTGGCCTGATTTTGTTCGAAAAAAACGTCACACCACTCATTCATCAATTTTGCTGAAAGTATATCAGGCCTTTATGGTCTAGAGTGGCCGTTTTTCAGTAAATAGAGACTTAAATGTACAATTGAAACTCGGAATGTTGTGCATAAGTCATATATAGATATAGACAAGCTTCATATGCTTTCAGATCACAATCAGTTGGGACTGCAAGGATTTACTCTCGACATTTGGACTGAAACGAGAAACATGGTTTCCTGCTGATTTCAAAACCTCAATCCAGTTTTGCTGCTCTAGAGGAAATGCGTGTTGTAAAAGTGATGCTTCAGCAAGTTAATTGTGCAAAAACATTTACAAACACACAATGTGACGATTGGCTAATCTTCTAAATACCGAGTGTGGTGTGTGTGTGTGTGTTGCTCGGATGATTCCCCCGATCCCATGAATTGCATTTTCATCATCACAGCTATCATTTACACTGGAGTGAGTAGAACAGAGGGAACGTGTTCTCTGTACTGTAAATATATATAAATAAATGTAGTAAGTTTACCAGGGACAGGAATGAAATATGGCATTCCCATTTCAATGCAAATGAAGGAGAGGATGAATGCTGCTTTGGATTTACAGAGCTACATCACAATGAGCGTCACACCAGTGTTTCTCTGCTCTCCGCGCTCTCCTATAGGCGGAGGAAATGAGCGTTCGGCGCTCGCACACAAATGAAACTGTCTGTCAGCATGAATCCGGAGCAAAGCCGAGGTGTCTTCTCGCTCTTATCTCCGGGTTTGCATTGCACGCGGATGTTTGTGTGAAACTGCAGTTCTTTTAATGAAAAAATGACGGTCAGGGTGAAGGAAACTCCTCCTTCTCGGAGGAACTTTCTGCGGTTTATCATGTGTCCCTTCTGATCAATTCTTTTCATTATTTGTCTCCTTTGTCTTGCCGTATTATCGCAGTGCTAAATCAAGTCGCTTCTGTTTAGACATTTGCAATCTGCCTCGTTCATTTCCGAATGGAGACGTGTGGGTTCTGGGAAATTGCACAGGTGTGAAAATATTGTGTTGCGTTCATTTGTGTGATGGATTACGGGAGGATCCGGTGGGCCTGGGAGACTGGAGACGGAAGCCGGAGTGAGTTTTTCCGCTCCTCTCTCGGGTCTGGTGTCGGTCTTGCAGCGATCAGTCTTACCGCATTTTCATTCCTTCACAAATTCTCTTTGTCAGACTTATGAATTTGCAGTCTGTGCTGCCAGAGAGGTTTGTTTGTCACAAGCGCTTTCTGGGATTTAATGCAGTGCGCTGCAAAAAAAGCACTTTTATTTCTATTTAGAAGTGAATATATTTATATATATTCTCAAGGATATGAGAATGTCACTGGATAAAAGCATCCGTCTGATGAATGTAATAATGAAACACTAGTGAGAATCAGGATAACAAAAACATTTTCTTTACTGAACTACATTAACTCAAATGAATAAGGATGTATACAAACCTCATTTCTTTCAGCCAGTTGCTGATATGAGGTGACATTGTCTACTTCAAGATGAATAATTGAAAATTTTATAAAAACAGACTGATATTTTATATATGTATAAATCAAAAATCACAATGACGAGAAATGCAAATAAATGTATTTATCTGCACTCTAAAATATATATTTGTTTAAAAGAAAAAACTGTCAGGCTTTTTACTTGACACATTATTTGAGAAATTGACTAGTGAGTTTCTGCACCAATTTTTCTCAAATACAATTGAATCTAATACATGTGTTTATATTCTGTTTGAAGTTAAAGTGTAATTTCTGCATCACTAGCGTAACATTAGATTAACTCTTTCTATTTGCCAGCCAAAAGTTGAAAATTACATCACTGGTGGGAAAGAGTTCAATCCAAAGCATCTTGCATTGCATTTGAGGTGTGCATTTACTCTGTCTATGCATTGCCTGGGAATCGAACCCAAGGCTTTGCCGTTGCTAGCGCCGTGATCTTCTGTTGGACATGCAGGAATTCCTACAAGCAGCAAAAAATGTGCTTGTCTCTCAGTCGCCGCCATGTTCATGTGGGATGAGAACGCGTCGCCTCCAACCTCTGATCACGCAGAGGATCCTGAACAGACCGGGAATCTCTCAAGGCGCTGCGCTTGACTTGAGCACGGATGACGGGACAGAAAAAGAGTTTGAGCTTCACTCAACACTCGCCATCAGATCAAGTCGAATCAAACTCAAAATGAGCAGTTTAAAGAGGAGAACTTCATAGCAAGCAAATTACTTCTGAGTGCAAAGCAGGATGGGATTGGGAAGATCTGAGAGAGGTCAAGTCTCTTCTGAAAACATAGGAGTTAAACGGACTGCACCTGTATCGAGCGAAACGCAGACCAACACACGCTGCTTTTGCTCAGGGAGTCGTTCTGTATGGAGAACGTCTCAACACACACATGGCTGATTGAGTCTAATTATGTATCTAAACGAACCAACTTCATTCTCCAGCCGCAATATTGGCTTTCCTCAAATCTTAAAGTTGCAGGGCCTTGTGTGTGACATAATTAAGTTCTGTCCAAGTTAATTCTCTGGCAGGTTTAATGATGCATTTAAAGCTATTCCTCCAGCAGCATTAGCGCTCCGCAGGGAATGGAGTGCAGCTGAGTGCATTAAAAGTTTGGACTTACCTGCTGTAATGGTTTAGGGATTGGTGATTGGATAAGATTGGAACACTGGCTCCTAATGAAAGCCGTCTAAAGCCCGGCCGGTGATCGCTCGCAGCGTGACAGGCCTGGGAATGACCGGATGTTCGTTTGGCTCTTCAGGGTTCTGACACAAACTTTGTGTTTGAGGAGAAGCACAACTTCAAGACGATCGAGACGTATATGCATGAATAAAGGAGAGAAAAGCGCTGATCAAGTCAAAACAACCCAAGCTGTGACTAAAGTGAGATGAGAATACAATTACAGCGCAGCTTCAAATCTGTTAATAGTCAGTTAATCGCCACAATGATCAATAAAATAATAAGCGTAATTGTTGATTCTATTTATTAGATACATTGTGTTTTTTCTATAAGTACTTGGTAAATTACGATATTCGTGTTAGACACTTCAGCTGACTGTCTTTTATCCAGTTATTTTACATTCATCAGATGCTTTTATCTAAAGTGACTTGCATTGGATTCAAGAAACACATTGACATTCTAATCAGTTCTTACTTTCTCTGGGAATCGAACCCATGACCTTGACGTTGCATGCACCAATGCTCTACTGGTTGAGCTACAGGAAAGCTTATAGTGGTTTGCATTGCGTACTGTTAAGTCTATAGAATGGTGCGTAAAATTCCTAAGGGAAAACACGTGTGAATATGAAATCATTCCAGTTAAAGCCAGTGCGAGGGTTCTGTCGTGAGCACTGGTGAACGGGAAGGGCTTAAAGAACTGGAACACACCTCTTTCAGTGTTGCCAGATTGGACTGAAGATTTCCAGCCCAACTACAGCATAAAACCCGCCCCAGACCAAAGATTGTTGACTGGGGGGAGAGAGAGAGACCTATATACGATTTGTATATGTACGATACGTTTTGTTTGGATGATTGTTGACGGGGGGTTTTAAAGTTTGTATTAATGAAATTTATATGCATTTATATGAAATTTGGGAGGGATTTTATGCATCAAAAACCAGCCCAATTTTTATCAACCAGCCCAATGCATTTTTTTCCAGTCGGATGTGACCAAAAGGAGCCCAATTGAGCGAGAACCCGCCCAATCTGGCAACACTGACCTCTTTCTCTCTCTCCCCCCTTCATTTTCATTCAGTGAAACACACTCTGGACTCTCTACCGCCACCTCGAAACGCCTCGGTGCAGCTCTCAGCGCAATTCATTATTTGTTGGTTTACTGTCATAAATCAAAAAATCATTTATTTTCAATGGAAAATTAAACAACAAATCTTTATAGGATCTGTATATGTTTTAAGTAGACATTTTAATGTGTTTTTGTTATTTCTATATGTTTTTTTCTATAGTGATTTTTTATTCTATAGTTTTTATTTAAATTGTATTTTAGCTCAGCAGGTTAAACTAAGCAGAAATGATAAATTCCGCTTTTTTAAATAACATAAATTTCTTGAAATATATTTTATTAATAATGGAAGTTTAATTTTATGTGTTTTCCTTTAATAATAACCCATGGTTACAATAAGAGATTGTACTATTTATATTTATGTTATATGTTCATAAAACCCTCATGTCCTTCCAAACATGTTTCACCTTCATCTTTGAAACATAAATGAAGATGATGGGAATGAAACCTGAGAACTTTCTGTCCCTCCACTGAAAGCCGGAGCAACCAAAACCTTCATGCTTAAAAACGTAATGCATATCGTTGAGATATTGACACACAGTAATCAAGCCGTTTCAATAAAGTCTTTATCAGGCTTGTCGTCACATGTGAACACACATTGGTCTGTGTTTGGAAGATGAGTGCGAGTAAATGAACGCGTACGTAACCATCCAGTTTCCTTGCAGCTCCAGCGGATTCTGCTGTTCTTCTAAAGTGTGTCTTTCTCTATGTTTCAGATCCGTCAGCAAGCGACTCAAGCACCAGCCCTTCCTCCGATCCAGCAGCGTTTCATAAGGGATTTAACCTGGCGTGTTTCATGCATGGAGAGTAAAACTTCACATTCGGACATTTCACTCAATCTGCATGTGAAGCAGAGCCGTGACTGACCGACTGCTCTTCAAAACACAGAATAAGACTGAACTGTAACGTACGAGAGCCCAGAGCGTTAAACACTCGTTTCTAAATTACACAAACTCGGCCCATCCTCATTGACCTCTCCGTACATCTGAGACGTGTAGCATGAGATTGTAATTGTATGCAGAACATGTGAAAGGCAGAATGTGTTTGAAAAGCATCGGTTCTGACAGCGCTGACACCAGCTCTGCGTCGGGACAGAAGCCCCACGCAACATCTCTGACCTAATGGAAAGTGAGTAGCTTAAGAAAGCGGCCGGCGAACCGTCAGCATCTCAGACGAGGAAGCCGCTGCGTTTCTCTCCTTCACTCTCTCACTAGCTCCTTACGACCGGCCTAATTAATGCCTGCCCGTGAAGTAACTTGTAGCTGTCAGCGTCCGGCTGCTCCGCAAAGATCCAATAACTTCAGGGAACAATTTAGATGGAACACCAGCTAAGCAACAGCAAACATGAGACGTGCTGAGATCGCCAGGGTTCACGTCTGTCGCTCAAACTCCACCGGCTCAATGAACTGCGGATCCTTTTCTGAAACTCTTGTTTTTTTTACGTATATATAGAGAATTTTGTCAGGTACTTTTGAAAATTGGATGTATTGGAATTTGAAATATGCCAAAATAATTGTAGGGTGTACCATGTTGTGCCTGTCTTTTATCACGTATGTAAATTAAAATGATTCTCACTTTTAGAAGTTTCCATGACTGCTTATTTATATATCATTCAAACATTTGGAATAATTAAGATTTATGTAATGTTTCTGTAACAGAGACAAGGGCCTACAAACCCCCCTCAAATTGGTTTTGGTCCACAGCAGCACCCTTACTCTGAATGTACCTGCAGATGGAGGCGTAAAAATTAAGCGACATGATATCGCAATCAAAACATTTGTGTTTATTCCAAAAAGTGCTCAAAAAATGAAATAAATAAAAACAAATGTCTTCTAATGGGGTAAAAAGACATCTTGAACATCCGAAATTAATGACAATTACACTGTTCCAAAAAGGAATACGCAAACAAATGTTCAGCTATACCAATAACTTGACCCAAACTACAACAGTCATGCTCACCCTTTCTTATCTTTACCGCTCTGAGAGACCATCTTAAACAGGCCAAGCCCCTCCCCCTTGGACTAAACCGTTTAGAAACTAACTAACTAACTAAAAGACTCAAGACAGTCACACTATCATAATATATCATAATACAAAAATACATAAACATTTGCAACAATTGTAATACAACCAACTGCAATAGTTGTAAGCATTTAACAGATTTAAATAAGAGTCAAATAGGTCACCAAGAAGGTTCCCCTCATACCTGAGAACAATGAATTGTGCCTTTTATTGGCGGGAATTAAGCCTTCAAAAGGGTGGTATTTACTAAGACCAGGTTTATGTGTTAAAAGTCCCATGCCGGTAAGAGTCTCTTTCTAAAATAATTACAGTCACAATCTCCCTGTGACAGTTTCTAAAGAAGTCTCTCTCTTCTGCTCATCAAAGCTGAATTTATTAGATGATAAATACAGTAAAACACTGTAATATTATATCAGTGTAAAACAGCTGTTTTCTATGTGAATATATAGTAAAGTGTCATTTATGCCTGTGATTAAAGCAGAATTTATTAGATGATAAATACAGTAAAACACTGTAATATTATATCAGTGTAAAACAGCTGTTTTCTATGTGAATATATAGTAAAGTGTCATTTATTCCTGTGATTAAAGCAGAATTTATTAGATGATAAATACAGTAAAACCGTGTAATATTATATCAGTGTAAAACAGCTGTTTTCTATGTGAATATATAATAAAGTGTCATTTATTCCTGTGATTAAAGCTGAATTTGTTAGATGATAAATACAGTAAAACAGTGTAATATTATATCAGTGTAAAACAGCTGTTTTCTATGTGAATATATAGTAAAGTGTAATTTATTCCTGTGATTAAAGCTGAATTTATTAGATGATAAACACAGTAAAACAGTGTAATATTATATCAGTGTAAAACAGCTGTTTTCTATGTGAATATATAGTAAAGTGTCATTTATGCCTGTGATTAAAGCAGAATTTATTAGATGATAAATACAGTAAAACACTGTAATATTATGTCAGTGCAAAACAGCTGTTTTCTATGTGAATATATAGTAAAGTGTCATTTATTCCTGTGATTAATGCTGAATTTATTAGATGATAAATACAGTAAAACAATGTAATATTATATCAGTGTAAAACAGCTGTTTTCTATGTGAATATATAGTAAAGTGTCATTTATTCCTGTGATTAAAGCAGAATTTATTAGATGATAAATACAGTAAAACCGTGTAATATTATATCAGTGTAAAACAGCTGTTTTCTATGTGAATATATAATAAAGTGTCATTTATTCCTGTGATTAAAGCTGAATTTGTTAGATGATAAATACAGTAAAACAGTGTAATATTATATCAGTGTAAAACAGCTGTTTTCTATGTGAATATATAGTAAAGTGTAATTTATTCCTGTGATTAAAGCTGAATTTATTAGATGATAAACACAGTAAAACAGTGTAATATTATATCAGTGTAAAACAGCTGTTTTCTATGTGTTTTCTCCTGTGATTAAAGCTGAATTTTCAGTCTTCAGTGTCGCATGATCTTCACAAATCATTCTAATATGATTATTATCAGTGTTGAAAACAGTTCATATTTCTCTGGAAACTATCATACATGTTAGTTTTCAGGAATCTTTGATGAATAAAAGTTTTATTTGAAATAGAAGTCTTCTGTAAGATCATTAGCATTTTTACTGTTACTTTTGATCAACGCATCCTTGCCTATAAAAATGATTAATCACTTCTTTTTTTTATGTGTCCTGATAGAATTGTGATTCTATTTGCAGGTTTAATGAGATTGTGTGTTCGGTCAGACTCTATTTACAGGCTATTTCTGTGATCGAGACGCCCGTTAGAAATAATATAGATAGATCAGGCAAACAACCCCGAGCAAGACTTCCATACGTCTTCTATAACGTCTTTACCTCCCAGCCTGGGCAGATGTCATCGGATTAAAGAGAAAGAAAAGGCAATCTTCAGATAGTTTTGTATGCGTTAAGCCTCGCTGCGAGGAACATCAGCAGATACAAGCAGCTTATATCGTCTGAGACTAAATAAAGTCCTTATCAGCTGCTGTAAAATCCCACTGTATTTAAAACAGCTGGAAAACCCAGTTCGGCCACGAGTTTGATATACGTCCGTCTGTGTTTAGAGATGCTTTAGCCTCAAACTTTATTTAAATTTGCTTTTTTTTAAATCAGTGCCGCAACGAGAGAATCTGACATCAAAACCCAAGGCTTTTCTAATGTCTCAAAACAGAGAAAGACATGCAATTATTTAAATGCAAATATCATTATGTATGCAGTATTAACGTGATACAGTTGTTATTTTTTTTCGTTGTTTCTTGAAGTAACAAAAACTCTTTTTACTAACCTTGAAGGTAAAACCTTTTTTTAAGTGTGGGAAAAGCAAACGATCAATAAAACAGGCTGAGGCGAGTGAGGCCTATGAAAATGTAGCACAGATGCAGTGTTTAAAAATAGATGATGAACTTCTGGCTGTCTTGCCCCTCCTCAGGTAAAGAGTTTATACGAGAGAGACGTTCAGAGACGGGCGGATTCTCCTGAGGATCACCATGTGCAGCGATGCTAATGCTAATGCTGAACCATAACTCTCTTTGTTTACTGTACAGCCTTCGGCAATGAGCTCGTTATTAGACATGTCTTAATATTGCAAGGCTAAAAGTAATGAAAAACATTGCTTTAAATCCAAAACATTACTTTGCTTGTGTGTGTGTGTGTGTGTGAGTGTGTGTGTGTTACATGCATTTATTATTTTTGTTGATGCAGCAAGTTTTAGTCATAAATGCAAATTGCCAAAATAGTTCTGTGCAGTTTTGTATCAGTGTGAAAATACACACAGTGTAATGAGTGTCTGTGAATCAGTGTTTTAAATCATACAAATCTGATTTATACTGCCTCATAAATATTTTAATATCTTTGCACTATTAACTATGAGTTTGATGCATTGAATTGATTTTCTCCCACTAAATCTTATACTTTGGAAATACAGCTGGCATGCTTACATTATTAATAAATGTATATTAATAAATGAAGTGAGAGGTGTGCGAACTACAGCAAAAACAGAGAGCGTGAATCCAGCCAATCGGCGCAGGGATGAGAAACCTTGTGGAAACACTAGAGGCGTGTGTGTATTGCTTTTGGCAGCTTGTGTTTGAGAAAAAAATCTGTTTTTCATACTAATTAATGTAGCTTTTGCTTTGATATCAGAATTCCAAAGAGAATATGGAAATATTCAGTGCCTTCTGTAGCTGCTGCTCTTGAAATCAAGAATATTTACACATCTTGTCTGCTTGTTATAGACATTATATCAAGATAAAAAAAATGAGTAAATATGACTCTGTGTGTTGTTTGCACCTACAGCATCCTTTCAAATTCATATTCATGTAGCGAGCACATGCGGAAACACAAATGGAAAAGAACTGAGGAAGATGACGTCTTACTTTTGCTTTATTTGCAGCAGCGCTTGAGCAGTCCGGCTCTAATTAAAGCGTTCCGGTCCACGGCACGGCAGACAAGATGGCAACCAGAGGCTATTTCATTTCCTCTGGTCTTTTTAGACTCTGATTACAGCTGTTTACAATGAGGAAGAGAAAGAAAACAACAACAACAACAGCAGCAATGGCAGGTTATATGGGAGTCACTCTATGTTTTTTATCAGAAAATATGAGCTTATAATAGCATGAGGGAGAATCTTTACTTCAGTATCAGAACACAGATTCCAGTCCAACTGGTAGAAGAGCCTTGTGTTTCCACATCTGCCATGGGAAATATATATTTTTGAATGGATTGCGCAGTGCTTTAAATACAGCATTTGGATATAAAATTAGTTCCATCCGCAATCATTTTAGCTCCAGGTGTTTTCTGAAGAGTTACTCTGGGAAAATGTGCGTCAGGAAAAGTTGAAAATTCTGAACTTATTCACCAACATTTCAGTCGTCAAATAAAATACAGTGGAATTAACATCAGTAATGTTCAGCCATCAGATCCATCATTCACTCTACATTACTTTCTCCTGTTTTCCATTGAGAAGAGGTAGTTTGTTTCAACCGGAGGAAGAAATGATGACAAGGTTTCATTTGTTAACATTCGTTACCTTTTACTTCCACTGCATTTATTAATCGTTTCTTAATACAGTGGAATACGGTTATATCGATGGCCTCAGGGGTTGCAAAAAAGCATAGAGATAACCGATGATCGAAATAACCAACACCCAATATGGCGATTTATTTGATGAAGCGATCGGCATGCTATAAAAATGTACATACACTGTATATGTTTTCTAACAACAAAAGGCATATGTGCACCAACTAACATCAGATATTTAACAGTATAACATAAAAAACACCTTCCATTCTCCATACAAACCTTTAATTATATTCTCCAACATTGCAAACACAATTTCACTCACAGCGTAAACAGTCATAACATTTGTGAGGTCATCACACTGTACTAGATTGCATAGTTTCTTGCGTTCTGCCTGTCTAATGTGCTTTCTCAACAAATTCGGCTTCGTCCCGTCTTTTAACAACCAGGTTCTTCAATCCGCAGCGGCGCTGAGCAGAGTGCGTGTCAGAACAGAAGTAGGTATGTGTTCGCGTTCATCTAAGCCTCATACTCATTGGTTGTTAACTGCTCGTTACCGACCAATGTCAAAACTATTTGAGAAAACCAATCAAATCAGAGAAGGCAGGCTTTATGTGCACTCGCTGCTCGTTGAGAAGAGTAAGAACGATATGTGCTTTCTCTTCAGAGAATGCTGTGAGAGAAGCGTCACTGACAGAGCGACGTGCAACGCCAACTCAGCGCATGCGCAGTGAACTAGGTACCATCATGAGTCATGAAATAACCATGTGAAGTGACGATTTTGTCCCTCTTTTGTGCTTGAGATATTAGGGTTAGGGCCTAATAGTAGGGCAACATAAAAGAATCAACATTACCAAAAAGAAAATACTAAGACAAATAGGGAGTTTGGCGGTTCCACTTCAAAAACATTGACATAATAAGATTGGCGAGTTAACCGTGACTCGAGGTAAGTGAACTCTACTGTATTAACATTCCGTAACTGTTCAATCCAACCTTGCATTTGTTAATTCATTGTTAACTATCATCAAACCTGAATTGCATTCATAATTCATTAGCAATTATCAAAACGCACTTTATTCAGAACAAAATTATAGTGGTTTGTTTTAATTTGTTGAAGCTAAATAATAATTGTGTGTTTGTGCGTAAAAGCTCTTAGCTGATGACGGACAGCACATGTTCAGAGTAGCTTTACTGTTTTATTTCAGGAACTCTTAGTGAATAAATGCATTTACAAAGTTATAATTTTAGAAGAGAGTGTGAAAGAAAGACGACTTGACTCAACTTGCCCACTGTCAGTCATCCGAGGAAAGAGAGGCGGGAACAATCAGTCGGGTGGGCGCACGCTGATGACATCAGAGGCTTGTGATTGGTCGATTAAATGTTGATCCAGCAGCAAGTTAATCATGATGACCGAGAGACTGTGGTTTGAATGAAACCCATTCTTTATTTGAGCTTTAGTGTCACGTAACCTTTCATTTTCACAGATAGACAATCTCAAAAGTAGGGGAAAGTCTTGTTTATGTTTTAGTTTTTGTAATAGTTTCGTTACTACGTCTTCACACATTGTTAATACAAAAATTATTAATGCATGAAAAACAAACACATACGTTTTAGACTTTAGTTTAGATCGATATTACATTGCTTAACTCATAGATGAATGGATGCTAATGTTACAGAGTTAACAAAGAATGTTAAATGCTTTAAACATATAGTGCACATACACTCATCTAAAGGATTATTAGGAACACACACTAATACTGTGTTTGACCCCCTTTCGCCTTCCGAACTGCCTTAATTCTACGTGGCAATGATTCAGCAAGGTGTTGCTGCAAACCTCGGCTGTAATGAGTGGTTATTTCAGTCAAAGTTGCTCTTCTATCATTTTGAATCAGTCAGCCCATGACTTCTGACCTCTATCATCACCAAGGCATTTTCTCCCACAGGACTGCCGCATACTGGATGCTTTTACCTTTTCACACCATTCTTAGTAATCCCTAGAAATGGTTGTGCGTGAAAATCCCAGTAAGTGAGCAGATTGTGAAATACTCAGACCGGCCCGTCTGGCACCAACAACCATGCCACGCTCAAAACTGCTTAAATCACCTTTCTTTCCCATTCTGACATTCATTTTGGAGTTCAGGAGATTGTCTTGACCAGGACCAACCCCTAAATGCACTGAAGCAACTGCCATGTGATTGGTTGATTAGCTAATTGCATTCATGAGAAATTGAACAGGTGCTCCTAATAATCCTTTAGGTGAGTGTAGTTACTTCGTCAACAAACACTAATTGACTAATGTTACCAAACGAGACCTTACTGTGAAGAGTTTTGTGTTTCATGAATCTCCCTGGACAATCAGACACAGAACAGCTGAGCTTCAGTTGCTCAACGCTTGATGATAAAAAGAGCCGCACGGTTTCATCTCCGCTTGCTTTCCCTTTCCACAGCTATTCATCCATTATTCAGAGTGCATTCATGTGCAAATAATGAAACTCAGAAGAGTTGCTATTAGCTCCCTGTTTGCACAGAATAACCCCTCCCGACCTTTCTGCCCCAATCACAATATCCCATTGCACCGTTATACGTGATTAATTATCCGTCTATGATAGGGCCCAATATTGGGCTGTGGTAATTAAAAGATAATGATGGGCCAATCTGAGCTTCAAAAATAAAGACGTGGGATCTCAGCATGTCTAGTGTCAGGCTGTTCGGGAAACTTTTGCTCCCAGGGTGCGGAAAGCCAGAGCGATTTGGAGATCATCTGTTCTCTCATGATGCGTAAGGTCAGATTTACACCTGCAGTAACTCGCGTCTCATTCAAATGGAAGTAAAATGGGTCCAACAGAACAATGACAAAGGAACTGAAACTCACTTCAGTGAAGCTTTTAAGATATTAACAGAAAACATGTCCTCCAAAATGTATTCCAACCCTCAGGGAAAATAAATGAGGTGGGAAACGGCTGAAATGTGATGCTTTCCTGATGGAGATTGCCACTAAAAATTGTAAGCAGGAAAGAGTCGTGTAGCGTTTTTACAATCGACAGATGAAGTGTGACAGGTAATCACGGCGCTTCTGAGTCCAGTCGAGCTAAAGCTTATTAATATCACAGTTTGACCGCAGATGATCGGTGCATTACAAGCGACACACACCTCGAGTGAGGAATGATTGCATGTGGATGCAAAGAACGTTTGGCTTCCGCTGTCGTTGCGTGAGAATCGCAGGCTTCAGAAACGCAATCCATATGTGCTGTTGTTTGAATTTGAATTCATCCGTGACATGATCATTTAACATTAACAGATACTTTGAGTTACTTTTCAGCCACAATAATAAAGCAACCGTAATAAATTACAGTAAACAAATTCGCATTAAAACTACATAAAACAGCAACTTGCACTATGAACAAGTGCTAGAAAAATTGTGAAATAATTTGCATAACATTTTTATTAGCTTAAAGAAAAAAGTAGGGTTGGTCATTTGTTTTTAATAATAGTAATAACATATAAACAGCTGTTTTACATTGAAATAATATTACACTTTTTTACTGATATAATATTACACTGTTTTACTGTATTTATCATCTAACAAATTCAGCTTTAATCACAGGAATAAATGACACTTTACTATATTCACATAGAAAACAGTTGTTTTACACTGATATAATATGACACTGTTTTACTGTATTTATCATCTAATAAATTCAGCTTTAATCACAGGAATAAATGACACTTTACTATATATTCACATAGAAAACAGCTGTTTTACACTGATATAATATTACACTGTTTTACTGTATTTATCAGCTTTAATCACAGGAATAAATGACACTTTACTATATATTCACATAGAAACAGCTGTTTTACACTAATATAATATTACACTGTTTTACTGTGTAATTAAAGTTTAAACCTTTGAATAGGATTATATCTCTGTGAAAGCCTTCAAGCACAGATGTACTGTACTTGCATACTAAAATATAATATTTCCTGAAAACATGCTCAGTATCAGTGCTTGGGGTAAATGGTTTCTTGAGTCAGTTCTGAGTCATATCCATCCCAACAAACTGGCCTTAGAAGAGGAACGTCGGCCCTGATAAACAGAAGCTCGGCCATTAAAACAAAAAATGAAATTCAATCTTATTAGAAGGCAATTTGAAACGAGACGGCTGCAATTTTACATATGCTTGAGCATCACAGCCGAAGCTTCTGCTGGACCTCCAATATGGCGCAACACAACAGAACATTAGCAGGAGACATAAAAAGACACTTAGGTGAAATGTGATTTTCTTCTAATGTGAAGATAAACGCAGGAGATGCAGGGATGATAAGGATGACCGTGTGCCTGAGGCCATCAGAGCTTCTGGTCCGCGTTCAGCTTTCGGGAGGGAAATCTATCCAGAAATGGCCTCAATTTCCACTTTTTAATCTTCTTTTCTCGCTCCACAGACTATAGATTGATTCCTCTCTGCCATCAATCCATTTCGGTTCAGCTCATGCTTCTCCACTTGCTAATGATGATGGCTGCTATATTTAGTGAGTGAAAGCCTGTTTATTTTTCCTCCGAAGCGACAGAGATTAGACGAAAAAGGTGTTGATGATCATTTCATTATGGCAATCGCAGAAGTAAATAACGGACTATTCTGTACCGCGAAGTGGGGAAAAATATGCATCATACCTGATGAAAAAAGATGAGATTGCAAAAACTAAAAACATTATCTGAAGAAAAACGTTTTCATGCGACGTGTTCGCAAAAGAAACCTACAGATGAGAAGCGCTCTGTTCTTTACAGAAACACACAGTGCAGTCAGAAACGCATTACATGACCTTCTTCTGTCCTTCACACGAGCTCCGCTTTCACTTCCAGCTGATCTGAGATCAGAGTCAGCGCTTCACATGCAATTTCTCGACCTTTTCATCTGCAAAAATAAACAATTCTTACTCAGTATTTTTGTCTGGTTTTCCAATATTTAAACATTTCTTAAATCAAGATTCATTTACTGGAGACGCAAAATGAAGAAAAAAGGAAAATGTCTCAAAATTACGTTTTGGCTTGAAACATGAGAATTTGCCAAACGTCTATTTAATGAAATCAAGAACACATAACGAATCTGAACAAATACGGGAAAATGAAAAGTGAAAGTGAATGAAATCAGAAAAAGAGAGTCAAGCTATGGACAAAAACTTTATTTCATTTAAGTTAATTAGTTAATTACACGAAACCGCTGTTAGTTGATGAAGATGATTGTGATGATGGTGACGATGATGATGGTGATGATGATGATGGTGACGATGATGATGATGATGATGGTGGTGATGGTGGTGATGATGATGGTGGTAATGATGATGGTGATGGTGACGATGATAATGGTGGTAATGATGATGGTAAATGAGGATGATGAGGATGATGGTGGTGATGATGATGATGGTCGTGGTGATGATGATGGTGGTGATGATGATAGTGATGATGATGATGATGATGATAGTGATGATGGAGATGATAATGATGATGATGGTGATGATGATGGTGATGATGAAGGTGATAGTGGTGCCTCTGTTTTCACAGTCTACACTGCAATGCAAAAACAGCAGCGTTTTCCACGTTCCAGCGTTTTCCAAGTGTGTGTTTCAGTGAGAGTGAAGGCCAAACGGAAGCATTTTCACACGCATCGGGGTGAATGTGGACGAGATTCATTCCAACACACTTCAGTGGGTCAGAAAGCTCAGCACTCTCCAGTACAGTAACCCAACAGCTGGCCGACTGACGCCATCTTTGACACTGGGGAGCCGAGTGACAGAGTGCATTGTGGGTAATTAATGAACTGTGTTAGAAAGAGGCATTTTTGCTCTGCTAGTGAGAGCCACATTCATCACCTCCGAAACAGAGGAAGCATATGCAGGAGTGTGTTGCAGACGCAGACAGTCCTAATTAGCGCTTGGCACATGATGTATCAGGAGGATGACGGGACGAGTGCAGCTCCACTAGTTCGCGGTTAGTTCGCTTCTCTGTCTGCAGTCGTTCATCATCAGCGTGAGCCAGACGCTGCCTCTCGATCCACTGACTCGCGCATGATATCCAGAACACGCTTGTTTGGCAGAACGGAGAGCGAGTTGTGTTATTTTTAGGGCTTACGTTCAGAAACTCAGGCCACGTATGCTTTAATCCAGATGTTCCTCTCCAGGTTTCTGTCCTCACTGACACCAGCTTTCAGAAGATGCTCTCCTGAGCCGATGGCGTGTTGCTCTAAAGACATGTTACTTTGTGCAATCTTCACATTACAGGAATGATATTGACTGTTAATTGCTGCAGAAAAACATGAGAAGGGTTGAGCTCCAGACGAGGCATGGAATGGTGATTGAGTGCCTGGAAGTAAAGCCGTCATTTCTGCTAATAAAGTGATTGTGCCGGAGGATGAACAGGGTGAGAACTTCATTACGTCTGGCCTCTCGGTTTCCTCACAACTAGCTTTTATTGTGACTGGCATTCATTGTGTGCGAGTGCCTGAGTGTTTTTGTTTTTAAAAGGTTTTCAAATGTTTGTGGATTGATTAAGCCACGGATACTTGACAAGTCCAAGACAATGGACCGCTGCGCGTTATAATAAAGTCAAGTTAAGTTCATACAGCACTTTACACAATACATATCGTTTCAAAGCAGCTGCACTGATCATGATGTTAATGTTTATTAAATATAAATGTCTTTATGCCTAATAATTGCATTTATCTGTATCTACCTTTCTCTCTCTCTCTCGCTCTCTCTCTCTCTCTCTCTCTCTCTATATATATATATATATATATATGTGTGTGTGTGTGTGTGTGTGTGTAAACACACACACACACACACACACACACACACACACACACACACACACACACACACACACACACACACACACACACACACACACACACACACACACACACACACATACTGTATCTAATAAATTCAGCTTTAATCACAGGAATAAATGACACTTTACTATATATTCACATAGAAAACTGCTGTTTTACACTGATATAATATTACACTGTTTTACTGTGTTTATCATCTAATAAATGAGTGTGTTTTCTACCTCTGAAACATAGACTCCACTTTTAACCTTGTTTCCCTTAAAGATGCGGGTGTGTGAAGAAGGTGAGAGTGTGTTTGTGGTGTATAAGGTGCCACGGTGAGATTACTGAGCTATAATAATTAAAACAGGTCTTAATGACACAGGCTGAGATGATTCCCCACTGACTCGCACTGGATAAATATTTAATTATTCCCTCTAATTATAATGAGAACTCGATGTGCGACCACTTGCTCGTCCTGCTTCAAACACGACTCTGTTAACCTATCGGCCGCCTCTGCCAGATCAGAGAACACCAATCAAATCATTTCCTAACGATGCGGTTCTTTGCATTTTGTTTTACGCCGAGTGGATGGACAGGAACAGGGATTTCCGGGGTCACAAGGTCGTCCCGCTATGCAAGTCTGTCGTTGTGTAACTGAGTCCAGATCATCAATGGCTTTGGCGGTTTCAGATTTGAAAAACAAAAAGGCAGGAACAAGGAACCATAAAAGAACACGAAGAACCATTTTAGCATAAAACTGTTACTACATGTAAAGAACCGTCTTCATTTAGAGTATGCACTTCTTTAAAGTACTACTATTCACTAACAAGGGACTCTGATTACCTCATTAGTAAGTAACAGCGCTCGGTTGAAGGAGGTTTTTCACTATTAGCTAATCAATAACTACTATATTTTCATATCTCCCAAAGGACTACGAAGAACTACTATGTACAGGCTCATAATTAGCATGAATAATTCATAATGTATAATTAATTCTAAAGTGAAGATAATTGCAACACACTAGTAATGACTCATATCCGTCCTTCAGTCATTATTAGGGAATTACCATGTTTCACTTTAGAAAAAAGTATGGAGTTCCTCAAGGTTCAGTACTAGGACCATTGCTTTTCACCCTGTACATGCTTCCTTTGGGTAGAATTATTAGGAAGCATGGCATTAGCTTTCACTGTTACGCTGATGATACTCAGCTCTATATTTCTTCTCATCCGGATGAAACGTACCAATTCACTAAATTCACAGAATGCATAACTGATATAAAAAATTGGATGACTAATAACTTTCTACTGCTTAATTCTGAAAAAACAGAGATTTTAATTATTAGACCAAAAAGTTCTGCACGTAATAATCTAGACTATTGCCTAACACTCAATGGCTGTTCTGTCAAGTCTTCGTCGTCAGTTACAAAACTGGGTGTGCTCTTTGATACCACTCTTTAATTGGAAAGCCACATTTCTAGCATCTGTAAAACGGCATTCTTCCATCTTAAAAATATATATAAATTACGACATATGCCCTCAAAGACAAATGCGGAAAAGTTAGTTCATGCGTTCATGAGTTCAAGGCTAGATTATTGTAATGCTCTACTAGGTGGTTGCCCTGCATGCTTAATAAACAAATTTCAGCTGGTCCAAAATGCAGCAGCTCGAGTTCATACTAGAACCAGGAAGTATGAGCATATTAGCCCAGTTCTTTCAAACCTGCACTGGCTTCCTATTAATCACTGAATAAATGTTAAAATCTGGCTAATTACTTACAAAGCATTAAATGGTTTAGCTCCTCAGTACTTGAGAGATCTCTTAACACATTATAGTCCTTCACGTCTATTGCGATCCCCAAAAACTGATCAGCTTATAAAACCTAGAATATCAAAGTCAACTGCTGGCGGTCAATCCTTTTCCTATTTAGCTCCTAAACTCTGGAACAGTCTTCCCAATACAGTTTCTATCCAGATCAGATGAAGGACCTACACCTGGACACGAGCCCAACACTGCCCTGAAGTGTCTGCTGAGACCGTGACTCTACCAGAACCTCCCCTGTGAAGATAATGAACCCTTCTTCAACCGGACCAAATTGGACTTAATATTGGACTTTAATTGTTATCAATGTAATGATCATGCACGGTTTGGCTGTTGGCCAGAGGAGAACTGGTCCCCCGACTGAGCCTGGTTTCTCCCAAGGTTTTTTCTCCATTCCATTCTTCATTCATTCCGTCACCTGCTGGAGTTTTGGTTCCTTGCCGCTGTCGCCTATGGCTTGCTCAGTTGGGGAAACTCAACACTTAATATTCATCAATTGTATTAATTCACCTGCTCTTTTAAGGCTGCCGTTCAGCCAACCAAACTTTGTTTATAATGTTTTCCTGTGACCACTGTAAAGCTGCTTTGAAACAATCTGTATTGTAAAAAACACTATGTAAATAAAGGTGACTTGACTTGACTTATCTGCAAATCATTTTACGTAAATACTTTTAATATTTAAAGTTCACTATAAGTGCACATTCAATGCATTATCACGCTTTTTCACTGTTTGAATAATCAGTGATGTCTTTCTTTTGTGCATTTTCACATATTCATATGTTAAAGAACACGATACTGATTGAATGCATTTGTTAACGATGTATTCAAGTTATTATAAAGTGCAAACCAAGTGTGTTTTCCAGTGCAGTGTCTCACACCGTCCTTTGGAAGACAAAACCCAGAACAACAAATGGAGGAAAAGCTGAAAAAGAGCAGTTTGTGGACAGTTATGTAAACATATTAGTCAAGTTGTTTCAAACTCCCTTGCTGCTCGCGGCCAGGGAACAAACACACACACACACACACACACACAGAGATAGAGGACTGCTGTGAAATCCCAGTTCAATTTCATCTCTTTCAAGCACGTGGACACCAGAGGAGGTGAAGCTCAATATGGCACATTCTAGCATAATTATTACAATTGATATCCTCTGTGTGTCCCAGCCCGTTTAATCGCAGGGTTGTGTCCTCACTGCCTCGTCGTCTTTTAACCCCCCCTTAAAGGTGCCTTCTGATTTTCGTCCAGGTGTCCAGTTCTTAATTAGCTGATGGTACAAAAGTGGAAACCTCATCAACATTGAGGGTCCAGAGAGCAGATGGGAAGCTGAACTCATCCCTCGGCATGACTCAAACGCAACGCCGGCTCCTTCCTGCAAGTGGAAGTGGAACAAACTGTTTTGCATTCACACAGAAGCAGAACAAAACACATTTGTGCACCTTTGAACGAAACTGGTTTCAGGATTTACCCATGTGAGTTCATTCAGTCAGAGCTACAAATACTCATATTTATCAAAATGCGGTTTAAAAGCAGGCTTGTTGCGCGCAGAATAAATGCAGAGGGAATTTGTTCAGTCCTCCGGTTTTAGTCATCTAGTTAACCAGCACTGCATGACTAGAGTAGATAGACAATCAGTGAAGCAGCCGTCCACATCGTCTCCATTATCTCTGTTTAGGTTCTGATCCGCCCCGCGTTCCTCGGGCCGTTTAATGAAGCGTCATGCGCCGATAGGTCGTCCTGCCACCGACAGCCATTCATTTGCTCAGCGCAGAGTTATTGCAGCGAGGCGCACATGAAATCTGTGTAATATCTGCCGCGCTGCAGTTACACTGAGACGCCTGATAACTTGCATAATAACCAGATTAGCAATATGTCACACTAAGCTGTTGGCAAAAGGCTGGGGAATTGGGAAGATTCTCCATTCCTACGGAAATGAGGAGGCTTTAAATAGAAAATGCTGGAACTCAATTTGTCTTGTGTTAAGGGTGAAGATTGTATGTCTCTAGCAAAGCCGCCTCGGTGGAGACTCGTTTATCCACTGAACTCTTCCAAAGACTGGAATGGTTGTCTTTGCATTTTATATGCTTGTACCTGAACTTATTAGAAAGAGAATGCATATGGCCACGATCACAGTAATGTCTTAAACTGCTCGATGTTTGTGAACACATCAGCTACGCTCTGTCGACATAAGATATGATATGAGAGGAAAAACTGTAATTACTGCAGATTTAAGCTCATCCATACAGAGAAAATAGGGTGGCCAAAAGGGATATTTCATTTGAATGACCCTGCAAGTTCAACCCCTCAAACCCTCAAAATACAAACAAAAGCGTTTATCTGAAAAATTTACAGCTACAGATTTTATTTCCCTGTGCAAAAAGAAAAATGCATAGAAAAAACATTGACCTCAACATAATCAGCTATTGCCATTTCATTGGTTCTCTCGTTTTTGCATCTGTTCATAATTCATTTCTACTGTATGACAGACTAGACAAAAATGATGTCAGCACAATTTGGCAGGTTTTTTTGCGTTATTATAAATGAAACCATTGATTCTGAGCACAGCTCTACAACATAGTGACAAAATCCTACATTTTCAATACAGTTTAAATAAAGCATGATGATGCAAATGGCTGGTTCACTTCTATTTATCACAAACTCCCCTTGAAATGACACAGTTGTGTTTTTATTTTGTGCAACTGAAGTAGAAGAGGCTCAGCTAAATGAACGTCACAACACACATTACAAACGATTGGCTTTTGGTGTCACTGCTATGGAAACGCTATGGGTTCGCAAACTCATGTTCAAAACAGATCATGAGTGATTTAGTCCTGTTCTTTTAGCGTTCACACGGTCGTTTTTTACACCAAATCTAAAGATGCTTTAGGTTTTGTGAAGGAACTTACGATCGAGTTCCGGACAAATGAGCTTGTTGTTTGTGTGCAGATGTGAGGATGTGTTTATCAGCTGAGAACTCGTGAAGAGCTTAAAATGTGTAAAGGAGTCAAAACAGCAGCAGGAATCCCTCCGTCACTCACTCACACACACAAACAGATCTGCTGTGAGGAGACACGTTTGTGCAACATCACGACTGTGACCAGGAAATACAAGGTATGGTAGTGGCTCGAAGGGATATGGCCGGAACTGACACAAAATCTCTTCCTGAGCCAAATGTCTGATCTCACTCATTTCTGGACGCTTTCACTGTTCAACTGAACGACCTTCTGGAGGATGTGAGGCGTTGCTCCCCTCATGAGGACACCCTTCCCCTATCTTACACACCTCACACACACACACACACACATCACGATCCCCATAAAACATCCGTCCTCGAGAAGGTTTGGCCATCGTGCTCGAGGAGTGAAAGAAAGCTTTAAGCTTTAACTGCAGATGTAATGTAATCTTTTGCTTGTGGCACTGGGTTAAATATTTGCATAATATTCTTTAGTGTTTATTATTGTTCCTTGAGTTCAATATTGTTATTATGATTATGGTTGGCATTGTGTGTCTAAGTAAAAATTTAAATGTGTTTCAAGCCAACAAATGGTATTTGTGCACTTTTTTCCTATTGTGAAGCTACTATAAATAGTGTAATCAGCGATAACAACATACGCAGCCTAATTTTAAGTTTGAAGAGATTTTGCTTGGGAAGTAGAGGCGTTAGCCATGAGACACATGAGTTCTCTCATGCAAACACAATTGTATTAATTAATACAGTATAATAATTATAAAACGTGTTGTTCTGATTATGGACGCTGATGGCCTGAGAACTCATTCTCCTCGGGCTGATTAGCTTGCTAACCGTCCGTTTCATTTCTTCCTGCCCAACCGAGCGTTGTGAGCTTTAAGGGTTGCATCTTGTGACATCACGTCCTGTTTTCGTGTGGTTTAGATGCATTTGGTGTGTTTTGCGTTCATATTTCAGCAGAGTTTGTCTTCGGCGTCTCGGCCTGCTCGTTTGTTCAGATGAACCGCACTAACAGAGCAATCTCAACCAAACGTGACGAGCGTGAACTCAACCTATGATGATTTTTTGAAGTTTTCAGTGTTTATATAAACATGTGTTTGTGGTAAAGCAGCACAGGACATCCTGCATGTCAATTTCAGGATGTGTTTGGTGTGAAAGCAGAGCTCGGGTGGTTTTTGACATGCAATAATAAAAGCAGCTCGATTTTGAACAGTGAAACAAACAATCAGGAGCAGAATTTAATATTAGTTGGAGCTTGGCAGTTTGGAAAGTAATTACCTTGATGTTCGTGGCGGGGACATTTGCCTTATGGAAATTGCCACCCTTTATATGCATGACCTCACGACTCGTTGGCACTTTAAATTACCCAACAGCCTCAGTCGCAGGGTATTTGAGAGTGAGAATATACACTATATGGCTAGAGCTGTCCAATTTACCTCTCACTTCCCTGGGACGGTAGGCTAGAATTAATTACATGATATTACAAGTTTGAACTCTTGCCAGCAGATTTGGTAATCTGGATTAGAGGTGTGATCGCACTCTCGTAAGGTCGACACTCAAGCTTTCCCTGAATCACTCCCAACTGCTGCTGTTTTTCAGTGTAATGAATGCATGTAGAGACTCTGGCGCACATTTCTACACAAACTTTGCTGAGATGCAACAAATATTTGCTAATGGATGCAGAAATTAGTCTATTGAATTTAGTATCTGGAGACTGACTAACACAAATTATTAATTGTACTCTAAATACTGCCATCATTAATTAAACAGAGCTGTTTGTGCTGCTTTTGTTTGCTATTGGAAGTTCAATAGAGCCGACAGCCAAAACGCATACAATAGATGCTCTTCTTTTCTTTCGTTTGCATAACGTTAAACAAGTGCCTAGTGATTTATGCACAGAATTTCATTTACGTCTGCTGAGTTAGAGTCTGCGATTTTCACCCAAAAAAGTATTTTCTGGGATTTTCTTGATAACGGTAATTAGAGCATAGTTTGCTAAGTGTGTTTATTGGGTTGGTGCCTTGGGCAGGTTTAGGACTAATGTGTCATGGGTGCGTGTAGCAGGAGACGCTGAATCAGGCACGTTGATGTTTTCCTTTTATGGGAATTTTTACCTTTTTAAGCCATTTTAAAAAAACGACAACAGCTGCCTCATCTTTTGTGTGAAATTCTTACATTTAATCAATAAATTCAATCAGAATAATAAGACACAATAGAGCTGTTGCCAATCAAATGAAATCAGTAACATTAATCTCTGCGATGCAGAAACACAGAAGCTGCATCTGAAGCGCTTAGATCGTTTACACAGATGTTTAATGCAGATCAGAGAAACATGAAAGCGTTTAACCTGAAGCTACAACTGCAGAAAAAAGCTTTCCATGTTTTAAACATAAAACACTGAATATTGATATTGTGAAATGATTTTAAAAATGAAAAGATACTGTTACATCCTCAGACGTATGTAATGCTAAACGGGGCGCTGTGGGCATGTTTTCTCTCTCTCGATCTCCAGAATCGCGGATTGGCTCCTCTGTGGGACGCAACTTCTTTCTGAAATCTTGTAACTACCTGAAGTTGATTAATAGTGAAGTCGCCTGATTCTCCGCTATATTGTTCATTTTGTTTTGCTTTTCCCTCCACCTTTACTTTTGCTAGAACAGATTCATTATAATTATTGTGTCGGTATTAAAAGGTAATCTGTAATTCGGAAATGTCTCTCCCGTGTAGGAGCTGGGGGCCTATTTTTGTCTAATTATATTTGTTCCTGGTTTGCACTAGAAGGGGAGATAGGGAAGTGCAATGTTTTACTTACTCTTTACTTTGTTGGGAAATGGTAGTATTTAGAGAATCAGTCGATTGTTGTTTTAGTGTTTGCAGTGGCCTGAAGCAAGAGCGCTCCTTTAATAAATTAAAGAAAACCTCTGCTTCAGATGTGACGTTCTTCATTTGTGTTACTCCTCATTTTCCCTAGACTGGAGACGTAACAATACTTTAAATATGACACTAAAAGTATCGCCAGTATGTGGCAGCAAGTGAGTCATTGAATCTTTCACTCAACCGATTCATTCAAATGACTGATTCTTTTAGTCTTAATGAGCGTAATGTCTTAATATAATTTTTTTGTTTATTGAATTGTCGTATGAAAACAATAGTCACATTTGTAATCATGCTGATATCTAAAAAAGGCATTATTTGCATGATATTGATTAACTGTATTAAATGATGTAAACATAAAAGACATACAGAGGTATTTTTGCACCTTATCCTGAACATTGAGGACATTACAAATCCATTTGAATAGAGTAAATCACGCAGTGAACATGTGCATTGAAAATACTCAAGTGCACTAGTCGAACATTGACGTTGACATTCTAATCAGTTCTTGCTTTCCCTGGGAATCAAACCCATGACCTTCATGTTGCAAGTGCTGCTCTCTGTTAGAAACACTCCATAATGTCAGATTGCACATTATTAAAAAACAATCACGATGTTATCACACAGCCCTTTTGATCATAACATACCTGTTTTTATATTCTATTTATTTGTGCACCTGTATGAATTATTTAAGCTAACATGGCATGAAGATCTACGTCACCCAATGGCGTGTGAGAGGATCAGGGGACAGATGTTCGCCGCAGGGCGCCGCGAGAGGGAGGAGAGAGAGGGGCGCGCGAGCATCGGCTGCCGCTGCGCTGCCTGTAATTGTTGCATGTGTCGTATGAATTCCCCACTGAGTTCTCCGTTTCTGTTGGGTTTTTTCCTCTGCCAAACCTCACTGTGGGGATCAAGCCAAGCTGGCTCACTGCAGACACAAGTGTAGCATAAAAGCGCTTCCAAAAAATGTAAAATAAATAAATAAATCACCCACCGAGTCTCTGCGGTTCTGGATGAGATCAGAATCGATGTTTTGTGTTTGTGAGAGGTATAGATCATTAGTTATTCAGACAAGTGTGTCAGGAGATTCTTCTTTATTTTGAGGGGAAGGTTAATGTATTTATGGCTCTTGTTATCTTGAGCTTGCATTTCAATTCACACCGAGGCCTAAAAGCATTTTATGGATGGCCGCAGGTTTTCAGAAGGTAAGATAAGGTAAAAATGAGAAATTAGCTTAAGGATGAAGAAGCAGAGGGATGTAATGATCAATTAAGGTTGTTTTTCTGAAAAGGAAAAAATGTGTTTACTTCTGCCTGAATCTATTTCTTTTTTTTTTCCCCAGTAATATTTCAGCTCGGGCATCAGCAAATAAGAATAAAATCAATCATGCTGTTTGGCTTTTTTCTCCGACATCAAAAGCAAAACATGATTTGGCTCAAGGGAAAATAAGACATGCAGGACGGAGCCAAAGTTCCTCTCGTATTTATCTTAATTTGTGAGTTTTAGTTATGCGTTTGTTTATGCTGCCCATTTGGATTTCTTTCTTTCTTTCTGGTGTTGGAACAGTTGAAGTCTCGCAGCAGGAAATCCTCCTCGAAATTAGATTACAGATCAAGGCTTGGGAGAGACAGCAGTGTCATCAAATTATCCTCCAGCCTGTAAGTTCCACTGACAGCTTAAAATTGGATATATCGCTCAAAAGAGAGCAGCTACATTTAATGAAATTGATACACAAAACCAATTAAATAACCATAAATTCATATGAACACAGGGGCTTTTAGAGGTGGACGGGTTGTGATGGGAACAGCTTCCCTGCTAACATTTCATGGTTTATATTTGAAGAGCATAAAACAATGACAAGATTTCTCATAGTTGTGATTACACCTAATTTCCTAGTATTATTTATTTGTAAACATGCACTATTGTTCAAACGTTTGGGTCAGTAAGACTTATTAGTCAGTAAGAAATTAATACTTTTATTCAGCGAATATGCATTGAATTACTCAAAAGAGACAGTAAAGATATTTATACTGTTACAAAACATTCTCTTTTAAATAAATGATGTTCTTTTGAAATTTACATTCATCAGAGAATCCTGAAAAATAAAATAAATCACAGTTTCTACATAAAATTAAAGCAGCACAACTGTTTTCAACACTGATAATAATCATAAATGTTTGTTGATCATCAAATCATCATATCTGAATGATTTGTGAAGCATAATGATGAAAATTCAACTTTACACAGGAAAAATGACACTTTACCATATACCGGCATACACATAGATAACAGCTGTTCCCTTTCAAGGAAACTCGGGCTGCGTTGAACGCTTTGGGGAATACTTGGATGATATCTCGTTAAGCTCTATGTAAACAATCGAAAAATCACAAGTAATATATATATATATATATATATATATATATATATATATATAGTGGATGTGTTTGATTATATTTTAAATTGCATGAAATTAACATTTATTTTTCGTTAGCTGCCTTTCACTTCACAGCTTATATTGATGCTAGTGAAAACATTGAGTTTTAGGGAACTAATTTTCCTGCGGCTCCTTTTCATTTGCGACTGAGGTGATCCCCAGAAACCACATGACACCCTTAATAAAATATGAGTGGATTTCTTGTGATATGAGCCATTTCCATCAGCAGTAAAGCCGGTTAAGCTATCAAGGAAAGCGTAGCTCTCCATATCATGAACAGGTCAGTCAAAAAAGATGCCGGTGTTTCGTTCTCCCCAAGGTAATTTAACATAGCAAACAGAACTGTACCTTTACACTCGGTTTACACATGGTCATCTCTCCGTCTCTCCCACCCTCACTTGCACCGGAGGGCTATTTTTACTTCGCTAATAAGAATTCATGGCAGGGAGGCACTTTCTCTTGAAACAATGTGTGCAGAATGGCCAGGCTGCAAGAGACTAGAATAACAGCCGGAAAGATAAACAACGTGATTAATTACTGTGAGATCCTGCCGGAATGTGAGCAAAACCCTCATGTATCATATAATTCATATTCAGGAAAAACCACAAGTTTCTGCTGTTCTCCGCAGTTTCATTGTGCAAGACTACGGTCACGATCGTGTGTTTGATGTGAAGGGCTTCGGGGTTCAAACACTATAAAGTCTGTCTATCTCCCACTCTCAGAGACACCAATTCGTTTCTAGTCATGAAACGCATCAGACGATCATTCTGTATTTGCTACAAGTTAACTCAGAAATGTAATCATGTTTCATGGTTTGTTTGTTTGTTTAAGTAATATTAAACATTGATTCGGTTGCAAGAACAAGTTCAGAATTTTTCAGACAATGTTTTATTGTATTATATTGACATTTTTAATTTGTTTGTTGATTCCACCATAAAGTAACATTTCTATTTTTAAATGTCCCACCTGGAGTTTGATAATCATAAATGTTTGTTGAGCATCAAAACATCATATTAGAATGATTTGTGAAGCTCAAGACTGGAATAATGATGCTGAAAATATAACTTTAAATCACAGTAATAAATGACACTTTACTAAATATTCACACAGAAAACAGCTGGTTTACACTGATATAATATTAAACCGTTTTACAGAGGCTTCTTTCAAAAACATTTAAGCTTGCCAAACTTTTGAACATTGTTATAATATATTTAGAATATTATTGCAAGTAATTATAAATAAACACTCACCCAAATAATTATTAGGAACATCTGATCAATATCTCATGAATGCAATTATCTAATCAACCAGTCATGTCAGTTACTTCAGTGCATTTAGGGGTTGGTCCTGGTCAAGACAATCTCCTGAACTCCAAACTGATTGTCAGAATGGGAAAGAAAGGTGATTTAAGCAGTTTTGAGCGTGGCATGGTTGTTGCTGCCAGACCGGTCTGAGTATTTCACAATCTGCTCAGTTACTGGGATTTTCACGCACAACCATTTCTAGGCTTTACAAAGAATGCTGTGAAAATGGAAAAGCATCCAGTATGCGGCAGTCCTGTGGGAGAAAATGCCTTGTTGATGCTAGAGGTCAGAGGTCATGGGCTGACTGATTCAAGCTGATAGAAGAGCAACTTTGACTGAAATAACCACTCGTTACAACCGAGGTTTGCAGCAAACCATTTGTGAAGCCACAACACACACAACCTTGAGGTGGATGGGCTACAACAGCAGAAGACCCCACCAGGTGCCACTCATCTCCACTAAAAATAGGAAAAAGAGGCTACAATTTGCACCAGCTCACCAAAATTGGACAGTTGAAGACTGGAAAAATGTTGCCTGGTCTGATGAGTCTCAATTTCTGCTGAGACATTCAGATGCTAGAGTCACAATTTGGTGTAAACAGAATAAGAACATGGATCCATCATGCCTTGTTACCACTGTGCAGGCTGGTGGTGGTGGTGCAATGGTGTGGGGGATGTTTTCTTGGCACACTTTAGGCCCCTTAGTGCCAATTGGGCATCGTTTAAATGCCACGGCCTGCCTGAGCATTGTTTCTGACCATGTCCATCCCTTTATGACCACCATGTACCCATCGTCTGATGCTGTTATTCCACCATGTCACAAAGCTCGAATCATTTCAAATTGGTTTCTTGAACACGACAATGAGTTCACTGAACTAAAGTGGCCCCACAGTCACCAGATCTCAACCCAATAGAGCATCTTTGGGATGTGGTGGAACGGGAGCCTCGTGTCCTGGATGTGCATCCCACAAATCTCCATCAACTGCAAGATGCTCCTATCAATATGGCCAACATTTCTAAAGAATGCTTTCAGCAGCTTGTTGAATCAATGCAACGTAGAATTAAGGCAGTTCTGAAGGTTCTGAAGGTTAAACACAGTGTTAGTGTGTGTTCCTGATAATCCTTTAGGTGAGTGTAGAGTGGTTGATAATATCTGGAATGGCTTTTAACAGAAAATAACTTTTATGAAGATTGTCTTCATTACTTGTTAATTTGTAACTTCTCATTACAATTGGAGGATGTCTTGGGCGATATTAGAGACTTGAGTTTGATTGAAAGATAATTAAGTTTCACAATAAAGATTTAGGTAATATTGTGATTAAACATGACCTCATGTAAACACAATTCTTTGATCAAACTGATGTGAATAAGCTCATAATCACAGCAACCATAATCACAGTAACAGTTGCATATGCCAATTTTAATTGCAAAAAACAGGCATGCAAACACTTTAATCGCATTTATTCCACTGAAGGAACAGACTTCATGCTGACAACGTTGTGCGATATGAATACAATGCAGTTTATTGAAAACACTGAAAGGGAGCTTTTGTGCAGGGAGCTTTGTGAATAACGGCAGGAAAATGATCACACTAGTTAGTGGTTAATCAAAGTAGAGAAAACTGCATGCAAATGGACATGAAGAGGTTTGCATGTGTGCATTAAGTCTGTACTCTCATTATTGTGCAAATGCATGTGAACGCAGTCATTGAAATGATAGGCAGCATTTGTTCTGTGTGTGTTTTGAGAACATATTGAAGAATCCTCCTCTTCTGGAGTTGCATGCAGGCCTTGAGACTGAACTGAGCTCAGATGCGCTCCTCACAAACTTCACACATTGTTCAGCTTGGCATCTTTTCCCGCGTTCAGCAAACAGGGGCCAAAGCCAAACATTATCTGCTGCTTTCCCAAAGACGAAAGGATGTACTTCTATCTCTCCCAGGAGGACAAATCATCTGTGAGACTTCAGTTCTGCTCTGTTCTTCATACTACTTTTTGCCTGTATATATATATATATATATGTGTGTGTGTGTGTCACTGCCTTGAGTCCTCTAGACATCGGAAACACCACTACTTCTTTACGTAGATTACAATGGTAACACTATTTTCCAATGTCCTTGTTACATGTAGTAGTAACTATGAATGATGCATAACAACTAACTCAAAACAAAATACTATAGCAATTACATGTAGTTAATGATTGTTACTCAGCACTTAAATGTATAATTACACTCCTTGCAATAAAGTGCAACCGATATCTCAGAGGCGTGTTGAAGGACGGAGAAGACGGTTGATGATCGTCGACAGTCTGCCTGCTTAAGTGCGTCGTTCTTGTTGAGGTAATAAATAGATGTATAAATAAATAACAAACACCTTTAAAATCACCAGAAGGATGCTCGTCGCCAGCCCTTATTTGCTGTGTAATTAGTGCTGAATTTTAATTGCTCAATTAGGCTGATAGCACTGTCTTTGGCAATGAAATAAAAGCAATCCAGCGGATACATTGTTTCCTTTCTTTGTAATGTATTGCAAAAAATGCGCAAATATTGTCACATTTACTTTTATTTAGTGACTGTTGATTGAGAAAAAGTCACTTCATACTTATTAACTTACATATTGGTTGGGACAGTAATAGTGCACATACATATACACGTGTGTGTATATATATATATATATATATATATATATATATATATATTACATTTCTACTTACAATATTTGTCACTTGAAATAACTTTTTTTTACATTTTCTTTATTTAAATATATAATGTGTGCACTTTAATAAACATACTTCATTTTTGTATGATTTATTTTAAATATTTTTTTTCCTTTTTCATCTTGTTCAGATTTTAACTTGCTCAGCCAACATTATATGTATATGTATGTGTATATATATATGTATATGTATATATATATATATATATATATATATATATATATATATATATATATATATATATATATATACACACACACACACACACTACACACACACACAGTTTTATTTTAATCTTAATAAATTTACATTTAGAATTCTACATTTACATTTATGCAAAAAATTTATTTTAAATGTACTATTCAATATTTTACCGCTGTAATAGAATAACAAAAATATAATTTGCATTATACACAAAATGTTATGTTTGAAAAATAAAATATTTAAAAAGCAACTTTTGTCCGATAACACCTGGAAATGATGCAGTTATTCTCATGTTTTGTCATCAACAGCATTGATCATTAGTAACTCTTGCATGTGAAATGCTGTGTATTGGAGCTGATGATGATGATGATGATGATGATGCATCTGACTTAGACTTGCAACACAACACTGAGTCGAGTCTTAATGCCCTGTTAGCAGGAACACATTGTCCTCTCTATGTAATTAAGTGAAGGAGAGAACAGGTACAATAACAGGCCTCTGATTCCTGAAATAGAGCGACTGCACTCTTACGCTGCCACCAACCCTGCACTTTATTCACACACACTGAAGGCCCAATTATGTCTCTCTCCATTGAATTGAGCAGTGTATTGAGCATGTGCAGTTCAGTGAGCAGATCTGCGCATTTATGGCTCAGATTAAGGGTTAACCGTTCTCCTCTAGTCCCCGTGTGCAGGACGAATGGAATAATTGCTTGTTATAATTTCACGAACAAATAAGGTGAATAATAAGGTTCTCGCTTGGAAAATACATATGTGATGGGATCCAAATGATGTGATCAGCTCTTACTCCTATTATAATGACTTCATCAAGAGTGGGATTTTAATACGAGGCGCTGAGACTGTTTGTTTATTTATGAGGCCTTTGCAACCAGAGGCAGTGTGTACAAATAAAAATTATAATAACAAAAAAGGCTCTCTAAACAGAGGTGGCACACATGCATTATAGAAATTTGCTAATGAGCTCGCTCTCCGAAGGCTTCAGCGGCCGATCGCCTCTGATTTCTGTCTGATCCACATCTAGGTCAGGGAAGATGTGCCAACACGCAGAAATGATGAGGGAAAATCATGTCATTGAGGACAAAGCTGAGAGGGGATGGAGAGCAGTTGCCATGGTGATGTGATAGCCACACCTGGTGATGCTGAGTGTGTGTGTGTGTGTGTGTGTGTGAGAGAGAGAGAGAGAGGGAGAGAGAGACAAACAGACAAGACAGAGAAAGAGAGGGAGAGGGAGAAAGGGATGGAGAGAGAGAGAGAGAGAGAGAGAGAGGGTGAGAGAGATCTGCAGGGTTTTGAGCTTATGCTGCATTGGCTGGGATTTCTCTAGGCCTCATTTGTCTGAGCAGACGTTTCCTCCTCTTTCCCCGGATCAAAACACACCGAAGTCGCTTTCAGAGGCTAAACTTAATCGTCAGAGAGACGCTAATTTCATAAAATCTCCTAGTGGAAATCCTGTGAGTCCTGATGAGTTCGGCTCATTAAACGAGTCACATGACGGACCGACCGCAGATGCTGCATATCATGCAATCATCAGTTTCAAAACTGGGAAGCTCCAAAGTTGCTGTTACAGACCCAACCAGACCTACACCTCAACTCATCCTCCACCCATCCCTGAACCTCCACTTCCACTCATCCCTGAACCTTCACTCTTCACTCCACCTCCACTCATCCCTGAACCTCCACCCATCCTTCACTGTACACTCCACCTCCACTCATCCCTGAACCTTCACTGTCCACTCCACCTCCACTCATCACTGAAGCTGCGCCCGACTCACTGCCGAGCGTTTACGGGCGACCCGCTACTCATCATCATCCAAGAATCGTCTTCATCATCTTCAGATGAGACTGTTCCACTCTAGTCTCCTCTCCTTTCCAGTGTTAAGTCTTCATCTGCCGTTATAATGGTCTCAGTGCTGATTTTATGATGACAGTTGCTTACAAAGTATCAGCATGAAATAACAGTCTTACTAAAATAAAACTCTTAAATTAGCTTTTTCCCCCAGTTTTGTTTAGTCAAATCTTTGAAAAGAATTTGATATTGTTTGAGGCACCAACAGTAAGTTATAAAAGTCCTTTGATTTTATATTCCACTCTGTTTCTGAATGGTATCTGTGGATATTACTGTAATATTCTTTTCGGATTGATTGAAATTGTGATTATAGATTTGATTGTCTTGGCTATTATTTATAACTGTGTGCGTGAGAGAGAAAGTGTGTGTGAGTGAGTGTATAAGAGAAAAAGAGATTATGTGTGTGAGTTGTGAATGTGTGTGTGTGTATGAGTGAGTGAGTGAGTGAGTGAGAGAGTATGTGCGTGCGTATAAGAGAGAGAGATTATGTGAGTGTGAATGTGTGTGTGTGTGTGTGCGCAAGTGATTGTGTTATTTTAGTATTTTATATATATAAAATTCCTCTCTCTCTCTCTTCTCTCTCTCTCTCTCTCTCTCTCTATATATATATATATATATATATATAGAGAGAGAGAGAGAGAGAGAGAGAGAGAGAGAGAGAGAAGAGAGAGAGAGAGAGAGAGAGAGAGAGAGAGAGGAATTCGATTTTATTTTCAGTTTTCATTTTTGTCAAGTTTTAATAATTCCAGCTGTATGTTTGTCATTTATTATTATTTTAAGATACCTACATAGTTTTTATGAATTTTTGAGTTTTAGTTTAGTGTCTTTTATAGTTATTATAGTCCTTTTCACTTAAAGTAAAAGATGCACATAGATCTGCAGTGTTTTGAGAGACACTGAGCAGAAGAAAGACCTGGTGGACGACGAGCGCTTTATCATTTCATTTCACAACGTGTTCTCAGCTAAACAAGGCTAAAATGCCATTTGAGTGAATATGCAATTTCTAGAGGTCAATTACAGATTGTGATGTGAACGGATTAGAAGATCGAGGCTGAATCTCTCGTCGCTCTGTGCCATGAACTGCTCGTGCTTCCACACACAGCGATGATGATGATAATATTAATGTTTCCGCATCTTATTATGCAAAAGACAGTTCCTCAAAATAACTTTTCTGCTAACCTTTCCAACCTATGCATGCAATACCTCAGCAATTGTTTTCAGTTAATTAAAAATAATTATTTGCTATTGTTCTGAATCATCCCCAATTTTCATGCGCAAACAAATAGGAAAGATAATAACACAAGATTGTTACACTTAATTACTGGATAAACAGGAATATAACTGCAATAGCTCATTAAAGCATGTGTCTAATTACTTCAGTGCCTTCCATCAGCTCATGGAATATTTATTTATTAATTTTCTTTGAGGTGTGTGTGTGTGTGTGTGTGTGTGTGTGAGTGGAATAACTCACCAGGCAGAGAAAAAACATGATGCATGTGAGGTTGTAACTACGGTGTTGTGATTGCAATCTTTAATGATTTCCAAATTTCAAACCTCTTTCCAGTCATCTAACGTTTAAATCAGCGCTGTTTTTCTCTTTAATGCCCAACAGTTGCGGCTTTACAATGAGAGACTGTGAGTGTGAAATATTTATCATTTCATGGCACAGCAGGATGATTTTCTAACTATCCGAACCTTTAATGCTTTCTTCCAAGGACGACGATAACATAAATTATGCATGAGTTGCAACAACATTTTGCCCCATTCGGACTGATGATCTGGATTGATGCTGGAACAAGCTTTGGGTGAAACTTTGCACTTTAAACACGTTACAACTTGAGAGTAAATAATGTTGTTTTGGACGATGCTTGTTTTTTTCTTTTGTGAATGTCTTGCTGTTCAACAACTTAAACATTTAGCTGTAATACACAGTTTTAATTATTTTTGTTTGCATTAATGCATTCATTAAACTGCATATTATATGGACTAAATAAAATATACGATTTAGATGAATCTTTTTCCATCTATGTTAGATTTTTTGCTGTTGTTTGTGAAGGGCCTATTATGCTTTTTGGGATATTCCCGTTCATGCAGTGTTTAATATAGCAGCTATTTGTGAATGTAAAAGCTCTGCAAAGTTTCATTCGCATTCATGCATTTATCAGACACTTTTATCCAAAGCGACTGTTTAAGAGACACAGGAAAGCCAAGATCAAAGTGAAGATAGAGTTTTTTTTTCTCCTAAAAGAAAGCGAGTCGTCCGTAATTCAGTCTCACTTCTCCTAGTTATAGTGTGACTCATTAGCATAAATCTCTGCTGTTCATTGGCTGATTGGCGTCTGTTTGCCCCGCCCTCAATCTCTATCAGTGTGTCTGAGACTGGAAGAGTTTGTGTTGCTGTTGTTCATTTTCATGATGAGACGCTGTTTCTGATGCAGTGAAACCATCATTACTGTTCGTATCACTGCCAATCATTCAGATATGATAATGAGCACTTAGGTTCAGACCAATCACAGAAGAGCATCTCTCAGAGGGGCGGGGTTTAGATAGACTGAATCTACGAACTAAGCGTTTTAGACGCTGAAAGAAAAGATGCTGCATTGGAAATTATGAGAACATTAAATTGTTTCTGAGCTTGAATTCTTATAAAAATATTGTAGGAGACAAAAAATTATGAACCTTTAAAATTAGCATAATAGAGGCACTTTAAAACTACATACAAGTAAATATTTCCACTGCAGAATAAAAACAAAACAACAATGAAAAATACAGTATGCAGTGATTCCAAATTTACATCGTGTGCGAATTAGACTTATGACTTTAGAGTGTTTCTTATCTGAAACGTAGCTCATTATTAGCCTGTGTTTTCCTGAGAGGAATGTGTTTTATAACGGATGAAAGTTCGTCCCGGGCTGGAGTCACGGGGTCCACAGAAGATAATCATGGAGCTTTCTGCTGAAAATTCCTGTCCATTAGAAAGGCTGAATAAATTGAAGTCTTTATTAATGTAAATCACACCTTCATTTGTCCACAGGCAAAAACGGCAGCTCTTTGACGCTCAATAAATTCATTTCAGAGTGCAGAGTCTCTTCACTGTCTGTCATCCTGTCTCTCCTCCATCAGGAAGCGAGCGATCTGGGCCTCTGCGGCTCACAGCAAGCAGCCAGAGACGGTGTTTAGAGACGAGTCTTCAGAGTCTTCGGCCTGACATTGATGCACCTTTTGTCTTGTCATATGCAAATACTGCGGGTTAAGGGAGAAGCCGGTTTGAAGTGCAAATTGTAATTTAAGACTCCAGCACGACTCTTCTTCATCCGCTCCATTCCCTTAATTACCTCTCCCACGGAGGAGAGAAACTTCATTAAAGCACAGATAGGAAGAGAGCGTTAAGGAAAGACAGGACTGCTCAAGGACACGCTAGAACAAGAATTAAACTCCAATAAACCATCGCGCACAAACTGCTTTCTTCAGATCAGAGCCGTCACGTGACCAGGGCTCGCTTGAATCGTCACACTCGTCTTCTTTTATAAAACACAGCATGATTGTGTCGCGCTGAAGCCCGCGGGAAGCTTTCCTCTCTGGCCATCACAATACTGACACTCACTTTGTCCATGGAAATTATATCAAAGTATAAGTATAAAAAACATACAATGAAACTGTAACGGTGAGGGATGGCGAAGATGAGGGGATGCTATAAACTGACACTTCTCTTTAATAAAACAACTAAACAATAGAATTTCAGACTTATAAACAAAAAAAGAGCACACTTATGCAAAACAGAAGATAACACAGAGCACTTCTACACACATCAAAACACGTTCAATAACTGACAAAGGAGCACATGAGGGCTTTTATACACAGGATAATGGGGAACAGGTGACGAGACTAATGAGGGACAGCTGACAGAAACCTACTTCTAATAAATAACTATGATAATACTTTACAAAAAGGTCTCATTTGTTAACACTGGTTAATGAACTGTCAACTAACTGACATTGGGCATTACATTTGTCACATAATTTTATAAATATACAGTCACTTATTGTTAGTTCATTTTAAATAATCAAGTTATAAAGTGTTACTGTGTGTAATAAACTAAACGTTAATTAGGATTAATTATGTGATTAAACATGCCAATTGAAAAAATGCAAAATAATGTATCAAAACACTTTTTATATTTTATTTTCAAATATGTTATTTTGAATATAATGGATTTATTTTAGGATTTTAGACTTTAGGCTTTAAACCAGAAAGAATTTTAGAAAGCTTTATAACATTTTAGAATGCTTAAAATGAAATTTAAATGAAGAAATATTCAGTACTATTTTCTAGGTCAAATCCAAAGTCATTATTGTTAACTAAGCATTAAAAAAAACATTTTCATTACTTGAAATAAAACAAACACGAATACACACGAATGTCTTCGTTTATTCAGTACTAAAATACTACTAAGAGCTAAATTAACTCTTTAAACCTCATAAAAACTCTATAAAATAATAAAAACTGGTCACACTTTAGTTTTGTAGTTTAGGGTCCAATTCTCACTATTAACTGTGACTTGAGTTAAGTGTTGAGTTTATGGGATGTAGAATATGATCATGCAGAATAAGGCGTTAATATTAGGAAAACTAGGATGGCATATCATTGATACTAACGATATAATTCAATCTAATCAAACTTGTGCCAGTGGTTCGATTGATTTCATTGTAACTGCTAAATATAGAGTTGTATTTTTTCTCCAACCCGTTCAAGCTTCAAATTCTTATTTAGCAAGAGGGTTTGCGTAGTCTTTGGCAACAATAATTCAATTGTCTTGGTTTCAGACTCACACTGGAAGAGAAAGGGATCTTTAAACGCTTCGTTCCCTTCGGATGGTTTGTGGTATTTTAATCAAGCCGCAGCCGCTCAGCTAAATCTTTGCATCATGTTCATTTTCGTCGAACCTACATTTGCCCCCCGGTGGAGCAGAGTAATTGAAATTTGCCTCAAAGCAGAATAATTTCCATGTTAAATAAATTATCTGACAACACCTGAGCAATCCGACGACTGGGTTATGACAATGCTGCATAGCTCAGCACCACAATGTAAATCCTCCCGCTCAAGTAATTGTTGGATATCTCTGCCAGACACACCGGCCTCTAGTTTAATGATGAGACACCTCACAAAGAGATGTTTGTTTGCGGGATGTTATTGTTGGATAATGCCATAGAGAATGATGGGTAATTGTGTGCCACCAGGTAAGTCACGCTGTGATTTGCATCTCTTTTCTGGGCGAGAGAGAAAGCTTTCTTTCCCCACAGTTGGCTGATTATCTGAATAGCGGAGGATTTGGTTCTGGTCCATTTACATTCATTTTAATGTTTTTGAATAATCTCCTTTATAACGCCACAGTATGTGTTTAATAAAGATGAAATCAGTCACAAGCGCACCAATAGTCAATCATTTTATTTTTGCCATTTTGTTTTTTATTTCAAGTAATGACATAATGTTTTGGGTTTAAGTTAATGATAATGACCCTGGGTTGAATTGAAAAGCTACCGTTTACAACAGATGATGTTCTGGAAGCTGAAGCTCCACGGATGTGATTTTGGATCCCACTGAACAAACTACATTTGTGTCTACGTGCAATTTAGTGGTTTTCTCAGTCCAAAATAGAGTAAAATAAAGTACGTATATAAAAACAGATAAAAAAAAATCAAATTCCAAAGTCCCAATTAAGATCTGGAGCCTGTGGAGGCTGTTTGAGTTTAGTGAACTCATCATCATGAGTTGGAGATGGAGCTTTGTGACGCATGATATCCTGCTGGAACATGGACAGCAACAGTGTTTAAACCATCATCAAATTATCCTTCACACTGCTGATACAAGCAGGATGGATCCATGCTTTCATGTTCTCAAGCCAAATTCTGCTCCTTCAACAGTGAAGTCGGCCGTGGCGTTTAAATGATGTTCAATTAGAGCCAAGAGGCCAAAAGTGTGGCAAGAAAATGTCCCTCACACCATTACATCACCAGAAAGCCTGAACCGCTGATATAAGGCAGGATGAATCCAGGCTTTCATGTTCTTAACACCAAATTCTGACCCAGCCATCTGAACGTTGAACGTTGTCTTGAGCCGGTGTGAACTGTAGCTACGGTGAACTGCCGTTCACAGGAGCGTCACCAGTGTGTTTTCTGCTGCTGTGGCTCGTCTGCCTTCAGAGATGCTCCTCTGCAGATCTCACTTAAGACAAGAGCTTATTTGAGTTACTGTTGCCTTTCTATCAGTCTGGCCGATCTCCTCTGACCTCAACAAGGCACTTTCACCCACAGAACTGGTGCTCTCTTTGTCGCACCATTCTGTATAAACCCTAGAGATGTTGTGCTAAAACTCTCAGTAGATCAGCGGGTCTCTGAAACACTCAACCAACAACCATATGACGTTCAAAGTCACTTAAATCACCTTTCTTCCTCATTCTGATGCTCTGTTAGAGTTTCAGCAGATCATCTTCATGAGTTGCTGCCTTGTGATTGGCTGATTAAATATTTGCATTGAAGAGCCGTTGAACAGGTGTATCTTATAAAATGGCCGGCAGGTGTATGTGTGTGATTTAATTTCCCAAACTGATTCTCATGATTGTATTGGTCTTGTTAATCACAGGACTGATGGCCTGCACCAAAATATTCTACACCATGTTAAAAGATGTTTTTGACATGAGTAAAACAGATGCTAGACTTTCAGATCTGATAGAAAGAAAAATATTTCTAGTAGATAAAAATTTCAAATTCACCCGCCGTTGAAAATTGTGGCAACACGTAAATTTTAGACTCTGATTACAAGCATTGCAATGAGCTGGAGATTCAGGCCAGTTTATTTGGCTGGGAGAAATAGTGATTTTTTTCAGCCTGTAATGGATAATTTGACACCGAGTCTGTCACAGCATTTACAGGGAAAAGAGAAATAATACTCTTAGTAATACTCTACTTTTTTGATGATGGCAAGCAAGTTATTAGCTCCGAATCAAAACTGCTGACCTTTTAAAAGGTGCTTAATCAATGCCTCATTTAAGCTGAAACTATTGAGCGCAACATAATTATTTTGAAGGCCACATTTTCTGACATTTATGGACAGCAGGCTGACTGCCTACAATATCACTTTCAGTCAAAGTTGCAACCATGCAAGTCATCGCTTTAGAAAGCTGATAAAGCGTCTCTCATGCATCTGATGGCGGTCTGTAAATCCGCTCGCAACATGCGACTCTAATATACTGCAAGTGCTGGAGCTTCAGAACCCTCTTGTTTTTCCTTTCCCTCTTTTTTACTTTTTCCTGATCTCCCTTGGTGTGCAGCGTGTGCCTCCTCCATCACTGCAGGAGTCTTATGGGTAATTCTGGGATGGGGTTTTGATGTGTTAGGCTGAGATTCAGAAGAGAGAGAGAGAGAGATACACACACATCCCAGTGCAGTTATGTTATCAGGGTACTTAAAATGGACACGTAGCCCCTCATTACGCAAGCAAAGCATTACTTTTGTTTCTGACTCGTATTGCAGGTTTAAGTTAACAGGGTTTGGAAATGCAGAGACTGGGTAAATTAATCCTAATGTATTTGGACTTTCTAATGAGGTTTTTGAATGCAAATGTATTTGATCATGAACTGGTCATCATTATTAACGGTTTATTGAATTGGTCTCATGACATTTTCACCCTACGAGATTGGCTCAATGACAAAAGTTTTTTTGGGGGGTTTTGCAAATGTTCAGGGAACGTTACATTGTATCATTCTTCAAACATTACAGGAACGTTACTTTTGAATGTTCTCTGATCGTTCTGAAACAAGTAGAAGCAAAAAAAGAGGAACGTCCAAACAAAACATTGAACGGATCATGAAGAGCCGCAGATTTTACGCCGACCACACAACAGGCTTTAAGATTAATAGCATTGCTAATGGACGATGCTTTTCCTGATTTTATAGACCTTTTTTGATTGAAAAAGATGAGGTAATTTTTTTTCTCTACAAATGTTTATAAAAATGTGGCTTTCTAAATCAAAATCTTTTGATTACTTATTTTATATCCCTGAATTAGCGAGGGTTCATTAGTGCTGATGTGGCTTGATGACTGCATAATGGGATTTTCCAAAAACATGTTCAGAGACTGAATTTTTCTTTACTTTTTCAGAAATGCAACAAATCTTATTTTATTCGAATGCATTTCTTTTATATACAAATGCATATTCTGTGACACTGCAATGATATATTTTTTATTTATTTATTTCAAAAAGCATTTATTTCAGCTTTTGATGTATTTCTTTGAATATTCTTGAAACCAGTCTGTTTCATTATTTTAAAGAAAGGCGCTAACTAAAATGAACCGTTTTAACTTTTTGCTATCACAACTAAATTCAACACCAAAAAAGTACAAAAACAATGTGAAACCGAATGATACATTTTTCTAAGCTTTGCTTGCAAGTAAAAACCTCTTTGAAAAGGCAAGAAAAATAAGTTTATTTACTGAACCAGCATAGAATTCTCCACTATATTGTCCTCAAACAAACCATTTCTTCAGTGTATGTGTGTGCAAGGCATAAAATGCCTAATGTTTGTGTGCCGTCCGGATGTTTGAGGTGGGAGACGAGGATCCAATCGAGCCATGATTAAAGACGCAGGTCCCGACATCTCCGCACTGAATCTCTGGAACGGGACCCAGAGGAGCACTGCTACCTCTACATTAAAGGGAATGATATGTATGAAATAATACATACATATCAATTGTTAAATTATTCAGAGCTTATTCAAAAGGAATAGAATCCGGAAGTCTGCATGGGTAATCTCACCTCAAACAGTCCTCACATAAAAATGACCCAAGTAGTCGATTCGGCACCATCCGAGTGGCACAAAGAAGAATGACTTAATTCCCTTCTCCTGGGATGTATTTAAATAAGAAGAGCAGCAGAATTACATATTCAGCATATCTTATATTAAGGGCCTGTGATGCGTACATCAGTGAACAACTTCTCTCTGATTTTTCTCTGGTATCAGTATATGCCTTTGGGCCTGAAAAATGGATGTACATGTTAAAGGAATAGTTTGTCCAATAATGTTTTCCGTGCCGTGCTTGACAGTATGAAATGACACAAAAACAATGTGTCCAATCGGTATTGGGTGATCCCAAAACCATCCTAATAACTTCCTTCAGTTCCACAACCCACAAACTAATCTTGAGTTGCTCCAAACTCATGACTTTCTATTGAGACAGATCTTTAGGGGTTCAAACGCAAAGCGTTGAAAACCTATTGTAATTGTTAAGATTTGTATTATATTATTCTTCTGCCGTAAAACAGATCGTGCAGACCAAACCGTAAGGTCTAGAGACTTGAAACTTTGCCAGATGTTAGGTCTCAATTTGGGGGGAACGTATCAAAATATGACGCAAATCGGCCAATATGTGGCGCTACAGCGACTACAAACGCGTAATTGCTCATAACTCATAAACCATTTGTCGTACACTCAAGTGTCATATATCTCTGGAATCCTTGGCTCAAGACGTAAAAAATTTATATCTCCGATTTCATTTCCACCCCGAAAATCTGCTGCCATTTTGAATTTTCTGAAAATAAAAGAACTCCTCATAGGCCGTTTTTCCAAATCACGCGAAACTTCACACGCATCATCTAGAGACTCTCATGAACAGTTATCAAAGGAATTTTGTGAATCGGTGATTCACGCTCTCAACACGACGTAAAAACTTTTGGATAATGCAGAGCCACTTTCGCTAAAACCGCAAGAACTCTGGAATACAGAGATAGTCTCACCAAACGTCTTATACTCATGTAAGAGCTGATTTTGTGGTAACACAAAAAAAAAAAAACGGCGACAATTGACCACTTGGTGGCCTATTGTGAATAAAAAGTCTACATATCTTGTTCACAAACAAGAAACCTCACAAAACTGTGTAAATGTAAAGAACTAGTCATTTTGATGAAATATGTCAGGTTTCATTTATTTCTGAAACTCTAGCATTATTTTTTTTGGAAAGACTGGAATACTAGTTTTGTCCACAAGAGGCACCGTCAGGCTAGGAAGTCTTTTTAGTCCATTTTGAGTTTAAAGACTCTCTGTTCACATGTTGTTTCAACAAATCTGTAACATGTCTATGTTGTTTGCACAAAGTAGAAGCTTCATAAAGCTCTGTTTATATGGCAAATGAGTCAGATGGACATAGACTGACATAACAGATCAGGTGACATAAGGTGTTAAATGCATCCACATAATATTGATATAATTTGATAGATCTCATCAGGGGCGATTCTAGGATTTTGATTTTAGGGGGGCTCAGCCCCCAATAAGGGTATGATTAAAAAATATTATTTGACTATTAGGGTAGGGTGGTATGCTACTAACCTTACTGCAATCCACTATTCCATTGTATTCCCTGTATTTCATTTCATTTATGGGAGTAGGAGTACTGACTGAGCCATATACAACACTGTAATAAAAAAATAATTTTATTAATCAAATATATTTTTTAGGGAGGCTGGGCAGAAGTTTAGGGGGGCTGAAGCCCCCCTAAAAAGGGCCTAGTGACGCCGCTGGATCTCATGCTGATCAACTTCGTAACATGTCTGTATATCATTTACACAAAGTAGAAACTTCATAAAACTGTTTAAGTGTACAACAAGTCATATTGACATAGACTGAACTTAACAGATCAGATGACATGTGATGATTGCCAGATTGACATAAACTGACATACCAGTTCAGATGATGTGGTGTTAAACACATTCACACAGTATCAAGATCATTTGATAGATCTTCTCATACTAATCAGCTTTGCAACATGTCTATACATTATTTTCACAAAGTAGAAACTTCACAAAACTGTTAATGTGAACGACATAGACTAACATAAACTGACATACCAGATCAGATGACATGTGGTGTTAAACACATCCACACAATATTAAAATCATTTGATAGATCTTTTCACTCGGAACAATTTTGTATCATGTCTGTGTATTGTTTGCACAAAGTAGGAACTTCACAGAACTGTGCACATTTGGAGAACTAGTCCGATTGACAAAAAAAAAACGGCATAACAGCTCAGATGGTCGTCATACGTTTGAACCCCGGTGATTGCTGCTTGCAACTATATTTTCTTTTTGAAATCGTAGCGTCTCAAACAAATCTGTGATTCTATGACTGGAGTAACCAGTGAACCAATGGCATCACAGCATTTCAAATGAGACAGTGATTGGATGACTGGAGTAACCGGTGGACCAATGGCATCGCAGTTTCTCAATCAAGGCAGTGATTGGATGACTGGAGTAACCGGGGGACCAATTGCATCGCAGCATCTCAAATGTTGGTTTGTCTCTAAAACGCCTTAGTGAAAGTCTGTGATTAGGACGATTTGGTTTAATTCCTCCAGAAGCATCACACGATTGTTCCCAAACACCAGCATCCCAACGCAAGACAACATGACAGCAATTATTGAGCTTCATCTGACGCTCTGAGACTCGTTTATGATGGAGGGAAACAAAAGAAACTGTTTCTTTCATTCTTTCATTCTTATTAAATATTTTTCACCAATTTCCTAGGAAGTGATGACTTCTTTATCTTGAACACATGGGGTGGCAAATGTTTCTTAATTCGCAATAAGTTTCATCCAATATTCCAGTAAAATTCACAACTTTGGATGGTAAAACAGCTGCTGACATGGTGCAGTCTTTAACTCATAACTTACAATAGAGTGGTTCGAAACATTATATGGTGAGTAAAATATGACAAAAGTATGAGTTTTGTGTGAACCATTCTTTTTAGACAGACTAATATAGCTAACACAGTAGTTAATGAAGCTTTTAATTTATGTAAATATGAAATGAACAGGTGTGCGGAGCGGGTTGGGTGTTATCACTTCACCGTTGACCTCAAGCGCTCATCTCTAATTTGCCTTTTGACGCATATCGTTCTTAGGTCATGCTGGGTGATAATAGCTGTTTGCCAGAATGGGATTTAACACCACAGCCTCAGCTTCTCTCTATTATAGCTGCAAATATTTTTTCTGTCACCTATAAAATCAGCCTCTCCCATATGAGACGCCACAGCAGGATTTAAACAAAGTAGAAAAACCCTTGAATTTAATAAAACACTTCAGGCCTAGAGAAAATACTTTTTTTAGTGCATTATGGGATATATATATATATATATATATATATATATATATATATATATATATATATATATATATATATATATATGGAAGCCCAATGATTTGAGTGCTGAAGCCAAAGTGATAGTATTTTGGTCATATCATCTCCGAGGGTCTTGGGAAAGACTTTGAAACCTTATGAGATTGAGATTGCAAAAGTATTTGTAATATTTCATCCCAACATATTTTGAGAAAGGATGCGATCTCACACACACACACAGTTACTTGTTGCCGAGTTTCATTAGGGTGCTGTGGCACCGTAACTTGTGCGGCCCAGCCGGTTTCTCCTCTTCATTCTCATCAAACATTGCAGATGAGGTCTTGAGCCCAATTAATCACAGCACAGTCCTGCTTCACAGCCCCCCCATTAATCAACCTGACCACCAGCACGCAGGCAAACAGCCCTTGCACTGAGGCTGGCAGCGCTGTCAGCCAACATCAACACACACCAACTCGCACATATACACCAGCTCTAATGCATACTCACATTTACAATCTTACTCTTCCCCCTATAACACACACGCATTAACACACTTTTAGCAACATTAAACTGGTCCTTCATATTCAACGGGTCAAGGTTTGGCTTGTGTCTGCAGACATACGCATCATATAGCAGCTGTGAATCAAAATCAGTTAAGTTTAAGTGTATTTATGCATCACATTATTATAATATACAACATGAAAAGTCAATCATTCTTTTATATGTTTAAACAAAGCTATAATGGTTAAAGACAGAAATCAGCATGCAAAATTGAATATTTGATAAGGGGTGATGAGATGCATTAAAAAAAGCTGTATCATTCATGTCATAACAGATATGATTATACTGTACATGCACAATTGAATATTCAATACGGGCCACTATGAGGCATTAAAAAACAGTAACATTTAGATGATAACTGATATGGTTATTGATGGGATTGAACATGCACAATCAAATATTCAAAATAGGCAGATACAATATGGATAAGAAGAATATGTACTATTAGTTGTTGATAGAGATGTTATCAATATACTGTGCATCCCCAAACACACGCATACATGCATTTTATATATCTATCTACTTGGCATATGGAGATTGTGTAGAAACTCTGAATTCCCTGTAAGAGCGATGGAAGATGATAAAATGCTTTGTCCTCCATCACTCTCTTGGAAGCTGCTTTTGGATTTCGCGCAAATGTTCAGCTCGCCGTTCTGTCGAGATTTCATTGTGCCGCTTCTGAACTGCTACAGAAAAGTGAGGACAGGATGAAACTTAGGCTAGTATCTAATTTCCGCCCGCTACCTCTCTCAAGCTTTAAAACATCTGTCTTTGCTTCATAGGACTTATTGGAGCTGAAAAAAAGATCAAAAAGCTTTCAGAATGACCATCCCAGCTTTTTCTTCCTTCATCTGTTTCTCTGACAGGTAACACAGTTTCGCAACCATGCACAATGAAGCGAAAAGCAGTAAAAGCAATATCCTGTGTGTAAATCGGACTTCTGGTCCTAACCAGCGACGTCAACAAGCATTGTGCGACGGTGTGTTTTATCAGGCACAGTGTTTTCATCATTGCTGTGATTGTAACCCCGCCCAACCTGGAACTTCATTGATCCAAAATCTAATTAATTGGCAGTTGATATTTTTTGTTACCTTTTTATGATGACAACCTTTCAGTCTTTTGCTTCTGAATAAAAATATGTACAGTATCTGAGCTGGCAGACATGCAACATGGTTCACTAGTGAAACGCTCAGTGTTTCCCAGACTTTGTGAGCTGATGTCTTTGATATGCTGTCAGATTCCCGCCTGGCCTCTGTGTCGGCTCTGAGAGAGGAGAGCATTATATGTTAGCAGGAGGCTAAGGGCGGAGTGTGTTTTGAGGGACGTGGTGTCATTTCTGTTCAGCATTGTGTGAATCGTATGTGACAAGCCTTTTAACGCCCCTGTTGTTCTTCCCTTTGCTAAAGCTACGATTGCGAGCGAGGAAGGAAGTTAAAGTTAGACGCACACAGATTGAAAGGCAAATTTCCTTCTACTGCCTGTGAATGTTTTCTCAGAAAGGATCCAATTATGGAGCCACCCGTGCCGTGTGTGGATGTCAATGACTCTGATTTCCCTCTGTATCTCCACGCTGAAGGACCGCTGTTATCGACCAGCCTCATCTTTCTAACCCGGATTTGAAAATGAGATCTGTACTTTTTTGTTTGTCTGTTTATTTGTTTGTTTCTTTCAAGAGGAGATGTATCCTTAGGAATAATAAATATGTTCCAAATACATTCCAAGAACATTTTGATATGAAAACATTAATTTTTTAGTTTTTACATTAGTTTTTTTCTTGGTTATGTGAACCTTAAGGGAACAGTCTGTTTTGCAAACATTATGGGAACGTTACTTTTGAATGCTTTCTGAAATTTTCAGAAAATTATTAAAGACCAGTTAACTTTGAATTAACGTTATTTTAACGTTACTGGAAGAACCTTGGCTGAACGTTCCCTGTTACTCCTTTCTGAGATAAATTATGGACCTGTTAGTAATATACTGATAAACTAATTGCTTATTTTGCAAAAGCTTAAATGCTAAACACCTTTAAATGCTTTAGAGATATCCAAGAATTTTGTTAGTAGAAGTAAACCAGATCTCCATATCCAGGTAACCATATCAAGTCATTGAATTATACTTATATTGTGGTTACCACACCTCACACACACACACAGAGATGAATTATCTGAGTCTGTGTGTCTCTCAACAGTGTTTGGTGGCAGCATCTCTAATACTGAAACTAAGTGTCTCTGCTTCAAGAACAGCGCTGTTTTTCTCCTATCGTTCACTACATTAATTTGCTTGTTCAGTGTCATTGTGGGTTTGTCTGCTGGAAGGACCTTTAAAATCCCTGAAATAATTTGGCGGAGTGATATGGAGCTGTAATGCGGTCAGACCTGCTGGAACTACTTGTTTCCTTGAAAATAATTACACACCTTAGAAAGTTCATCAACCAATCAGATGCATCAAGCATTCAACAGCCCGTTGTAATGAGCTATAATATCCACCAAATGCTTAGAGACGGCCTTCTCAAGCAGGGAGAGAAAAGACATCAGTTTATGAGAGCTGCCGGTCCGCATGATTGATTCCCAGCACTGAATACCAGTCCAGCTCTGCTCAGATGCTCATTGTTACTGTAGATCAGTGCTTACTGATAAAATTCATAGTCGTAGCTGTCAGTGAACTTAAGAAGGAAGTCAGATAAACATCCGTGAAACACCGATGAAAGAAAAGGGAAAGTGCTGAGCCGCCCACCTCGACTGACACTTGGCCCTCACGTGTTGGCGGCTTCTGGCACGGACACCCGATGACTCGTAAATACTTAATGGCCATGCTTGATGGCACGATGACATCTGCTTGTTCCGTGTGGGCTCACAGATTGCATGCTCTGAAGGAGACCCTCGCTGCGTGTCAAAATGCAGAATGACTCGGACTGCACATGCTACAGCAGGGCCATTAACAACACGCTGAAATATTAAAATGTGAAATGCTGTGATGAAGGATGAAATGAAACTGGCATTGGCTTTTAGTTTATACGCACAGCTTAAACATTGATTATCATGACTGAAAATTGTCTTGTTATGCTCAGAGATGTTTTTAGACCCATAAGTAAGAAATGGCAGATTTGTTAATGTCTCAAACACTCATCCTTGACTCTGAGGTTGTCTTGTTTACACGCACACTGATATCTACCAAATATCTGTTTGTTGAAATAACCCGCTCTACTGTTCTACATGCAAACCAGGAACCCAGTAATGCAAAAAAACTAAGATTTCCCGCTGTATTATTCTTAAGCCATTGCACCGTTCAACATGTTTACATGCGTGTTAACGGCTTAAGCATGATCAGTATAAGAATAAACACACTCATTATGTCTCAACAGTGTCTCAGATTGTGCTCACATTTGCCAAGACACCAAATTTTAATCAAAAGATTACAATGGGCACTGTAAAACACAAATCAGAATGAACTGATTTAATGTCAATATTATAGTCTACTAATCTGTGCCCATATAATATACTGATAACCACCACAATGAATTTTGAAAACATTTTCACAAGCTGAAGTACTACTATATAGACACACAACAAATATAATACATAACATGAAACCCAAATGCACTTATTTGATAACAAAAATTAATTAAAAAAACTAAATGCAATCAACCAATTATCACACAAGGAACTGGGAAGCTTTGTTTTTGTCTTAAATGATAAGATTGTTATATGTGATCATTTAAGTCAAGAAAATACCCTGATCTGTTACAAAATAACCAATTGTTTTTTACTTTCAAAGTTTATGTATTTGATAGTTACATATCTTAAAATGTCACCATATGTACTGTATATATTAAGGTAACAATAAACTTTTTTTACTGTAATATTTTAACACTTTTTACAGTGTGCATTCAAAGATTTCTCATCAAATTCTTCCTAAATACACACACACTTACACATACATACATATATACACATACATACACACACACACACACATATATATACATACATACATACATACATACATACATACATACATACATACATACATACATACATACATACATGAAGGAATGACTGTTATGCAGTAGCAGGAACAGATTATTGGCTTTGCTTAATGACTGGTGATAACGGTGCGTTATTCAGTCGGCACGTATTAGAGTCACACACTGAGCTTTTCCTCCACACCCCTTTCTGTGATCACAAAAAGCATTCATGTTCTGGAAAAAAATATGAAAAGCAGATAGGAGAACGGGGGGTGACTACAAAAATTACTGCAGATTGCTGCAAATCCCCCGTCTTTGATCTTGGCAGCCATCAAAGCGATGCACACTCCAAAACGGAGCCGCCCGGCCGCCTGTTCACCATTTCATATTCCTCAAGAGAATGTCAAATAACAGTCTCTCTTCCTGCAGCCTCTAATCCCCTTCCAAAATACTGTCACTGATCGCAGCCCTGCGCCTGCAACCGGGCCTCTCTTTCACACCCATCATCTTTGATGTCACATAAACTTCACAGCTTTGTGTGATGCTTAGGTTATCGTGCTTTTATGGGGTCTCTATCAAGTTGCAACATTGTATCGCAGCCCATAAACTGCCCCCACAACTTCCTGTCAGCCGTTGGAGTGATGGATTCGTCCCGTGCGAGCGCAGCTCCTGTAAAGAGGGTTTGTTTGGCATATTCCACACTTCAGCATCTTTCCGTGTTAATAAAACTGCAAATCTGCTCAACTGAATCAGCAGTGCGGCAGATTACATTGTAAAATGGGGGCCGCTGTGGGAAAAAGCGATTAGAGACACACTTTCTCTGGAGAAGACAAAGAGAGTGGCTCCTCCCTAGATCCCTGTTTGAGCCACTCTCAGGTGAGTCGTGTGCCGCATAGCAATGGCCGTTTGCAGGCCTGTCCTCATTGGTTTTGGGCTCGTAAATCTTTGTACCTTGATCAGCCCATAACAGTCAACAAAAACACTAAGAACAGTTTGCTAATTAAAAGTAATATTCTGAATGTTTCAAACGCCCAGCTTTTTGGCTTTTAAATGTGAACAAACTCTTTTCCCGCAGCTGATGAGATTTTCATGTAGGGGGCGCTATTGCACATCTCATGAATGAGACTCCTGGACGAAACACAGGAAAAGAAGAAGCAGAAACATGCCATGTCATACACAAGCTGGGGCATATTCTTCGTACGTCGCTTACTACATCCAAGATCAGTTGACACATCCGGGATGAGATAATCGCGGTAACTATGAGCTGGATTATTCGGTTCTTCGCAGTGTAATTAATACTCTTAATACTCGTGAATCAGTCGTTGCCCCCGGTAACCCCCGCTGTAAAACCAAGCTGCCTCTAGTGGAGATCATATGCAATTACCCCATAAATGAAGAGCTTGAGCTTCTCCGAGTGCTGAACACCTTTAGCGTCAGTGTATGTAAGCTGCTCGTATCTCAAATATTTACTCGTATCTCAAAGCAATATTTGCTTGAAGACTTACTCATATTTCAGAATATTCGTATGTTGGGACGCTCATATCTTAAGGCATTCCTGTACTCTCATTGGTGTGAACGGACCTTTAGTCTCTAAAGTCACATCTGGATCATAAATTCTGTAATTTATTTATAACCACCAAACTCAGAAAGGACAAATGGGTTTCTGCGAGGAGCTTGTGTGTTTGTAGCTTGGAATGAAAGTGTAGTTTCTCATGTCAGTCTTAATAGCAGCGACTCCCAGCTGCCTCTGCCAATCAATGAAACTTTAATGGGAAAAAGGCCAACTCTTCAACTTTGCGTGACAGACTAAATTGTCAGCTACCTATGTGGAGTTCAGCATCAACTTTGTAGTTCTACTAATGACACGATCCTATCGATTTAGCAGATTTATTTAAATGCATCCACACATCATCTTTCCTGGAAGCCGCTCGTAGTATGAGGGTAATCGTACATGTAGACAGTAATTACTTGTTTATATCCTCGCAGCAGGATTGGGCTCGGTTGGGAGACACCTGGACTTGATGTCGGAGCGAAGGAATCACAATTGGATCCCTTGGAGCTGGAGAGGATCCGACTGATCCGAGCCAGCGATTACGGTTCAATGGGATTCTGGTTTGTTGGGCCTTGATTCTTCTCAGACTCACTATTGACCCGCTGGGCCACACAGCCTTGCATTAAATGTTCCTTTCTCCCTCTCTCTACTCGCTGACATCCGTTTATTGAGAATGAGCTTTGTAAGCAGTGTGATATGCATGTTAATAGATTGGGGAAGGAGGGATTAATTTATCTTGTCGTTAAGTGTTCTTCGTGCCAGTCTGAATTCATCATCTGTCAAAATACGACCTGTTTGTGTTTTGGAGAAAGATCTTTCATTTTCGCTGTCTATTCTATTTTGGTTTGATTGGCATGCATGAAATTGGAGTTAAAGATTTCAACATCTGATGGCCTAAGAAGTTTAACAGGGACTCTCTGGCATTTCTCTGTTATCCGATAGGGGGGCGCTATTACGCATTTCCTGAACGAGTGCAGAATCTCCTGATCAAAACACAGGAAAAGAAGAAGCAGAAACGAGCGATATCATCCACAAGTAGTGCATATTAAAAATAACTCCATTAACATTAAATTGCATATAATCAAAACTGTCCAATGTTTCTGAATGAAATGTGGAGCTTTGGGATGTTGATGAACTCCATCATTTCATCCGGATTGGATTCAGAGCAGTCTTTGATAAAAAAAAAAAAAAAAAAATTATATATATATAAAATATATAATATGATTTTATCAGCTTTTTACCCAAAATGTTGCTTTTTTAAATTAAAAATTGACCCACATTCAAGAGTTGATGCAAAACAATTCATAAAGCTTAAAAAAAGTTTGTTCTTTCTTTATATTGCATGTTCATGTCTTTCCTGTGTGTCTAACAGTAGAGAGTGGCACTTGCAACATCAAGGTCTTGGGTTTGATTCCCAGGGAAAGCAAGAACTAATTAGAGTGTCAATGAATGACACTCTGCTCATGATGAGAATACTACTTTACTTTTAGCTGCCATATTTCATCTAATTTAAGAGGGGAAGCTCCAGCCTCTTTTAGTTGGGTTCAAAGCATTAATACAAGCATACACAGACATGTGGAACTTCGTTGACGTCTTTTTATTGATCTTATGATCATTGATCTTCATGAGGATAACCAAACACCCGTCACACTCGCTTCACTCGCCCATGGCCCTTTTCACCTTGAACCACTGCGCATGTCAGTGCGCCCATACCTATCCATCACCCATGAACTGCAAACCACTTTTTCCACTCCAAGACAAAATAAATCACAAAAAAAATCTCACACTGATTTTGCAATTGTAAATAATATGGTAGTAAATAAGAAGCAATTATCCGTTCATGTCACCGCACATTTCTTCTTTGAATTTTGTGAAAAATCAACAAAGTTTACATATTAAAAGTAAAAAAGCTTAGTGATTTTTGGATGGCATAGTAAAGTTATTGACGTATCGTCAGAAAATAGCTTTGATCTTTAGATTTATGAATACATACTGTATCAATTAATAAAGAGAAATCAGTATTTCCAATACTCTTGTAGTATAGATACACTAGAATACACAGCATCAGAGAAGCTCTAACGGAAGGTCACTGAAATACTCTTTTGGTGCATCACTATGATTAATGGTCATGCAGGAAAGAACGTCATCAACGACGTGAGAGATGAGTTTATACGACGACGACATACTTTCCCGTCGTGCCAACACTCCTCCTGATGCTCTTATTGGAACGCCTCCTGTTTCTTCCATCTCTAATTTGGCGTGCGGTTGATGCGGATGTTATTCGGGAGATTTGTGGCTGATCATGTTGAGCTAATGTTCCTCCGCTAGCCTCTGTAATGGCAGTTCATCGTCATGAAATATGAAACAAAAGACTCATCATTAATGGATAACCACCCACTCTTTGTGTCTTGTAATGCTTTCTTTTTGTCCCAGCGAGAAGTCGTTTGGAATTAGCTGTTTTTCACAACGGTTTAATGGGAGAACATGCTCGTTCAGACCTTCACTTTTACAACAAAACACAAGTCAGAGGTGGAGAAGAATTGCAGCAGCGGCCAAACGCTTTCCTCTTTTCTCAAGCAGACAGAAATTACATTTGAATGCAACAGTTTGTGGTTTCAAAACATACACTGAAAAAAAATAACAGGTTGCATTCGAGTCAAAAATATTATGTAATATTGCTGAATCCATTCAATTTGGCGAATGAAAATCAGCTCTTTACGGTAACATCAGGTTACCATTGTATCTTGCACTGACTAAAGAAATGGGTTTGTATATCCTTTTCATCCAAAATCTGCAATCAATGGAAATTACAGTACAGTGGTACCTTGAGATACGAAATTAATCCGTACCGAGGCGGCCTTCGAATAATGAGTTTTTCGTATCTTGGAACACATTTTACATGTAAAATGGCTAATCTGTTCCAAGCCCTCCAAAAACACCCCATTAAATTTCATAATAAAGCTAAATTGACCTATAAACAATGAAATAACGTAAAACGTCGAAGCTTACCTTTTGAGTGAGGCTATCTCCGAAAGTGGCGGCAGAGGAGGAGGAGGACAAATGGCAGATAACGTACGTACATACGTACGTACGTACGTACACTTAACTTTATGAAAACACATAAAAAAAATTTAAAGTTTCGGGTGCGGAGTGGCTGAGCTAAAGCACGCCAGCACGTACGTGTAGAAGATGCATGATGGGAGGGATGCTGTCCAATTAGAGATAAGGATCTCATGGCTTGGCTAGCATCAGGAACCAATGGGAGAGCAGGAGGATGGTGGCGAGTCTACTATATCTAAGATGGCGGCGTGCGACGCGAGTTTCAAAATTGTTATGGGGCGAATCTCGGACTTTCAGAAACCTTTCGTATCTTGAAAACTTTTCGTATGTAGAGCAGTAAAATTTTTCGTCTTTGCTTTCGTAACTTGGATTTTTCGTAAGTTGAGCCTTTTGTATCTTGAGGTACTACTGTATTTTATTTAGCTTTAAACGTTTTCAAGTGCGCATGTGTTTGAAGCCTGAGGAAGGCCAACTTTCTGAAACTTTGCTCCTTTTTTTGCAAACTCAAGTAGTGTGCAGGGTTTATTTCATCCGATGCACTACGTACATACACACTTTTACAGTGTTTGAAAATAATATTTTATGTTAAAGGTAACAAGTAGTTACAGTTGCATTTTCTCTACTCGCGTGTCACTTTGTTGCCTTTTGGTGACTTTAATTGGTCATTCTAGATGAAGTACAGCCTGATTACTGATTATACCAGAGGTAAATCATAACCCATAATTAATTGCGATGGACAAGGCTCATTGCACATTATAGCAAAACAAGCTCGGTCCCGTTTGACCTGCGCTCCATCCCGTAGCTCCACTTACTCCAGACTGTCTGTTGGGCATTAATAAAACAATAACTAGTTAATTATGGTGATGGATTGTTTGCTCAAAGTCCTGTAGTTCTGCTAGAAGTGACGATGCAGATCAGAGTAGGTTTTTAAAGGCTGTTTATTCACTTGAGAACATGAGATAGAGAGTCAATTAGAACATGAAACAAATTAAGAGTTATTAAGTTATCAATTAGGACTTTTGTTCTTAAAATTGCAAGATTATATGCAATTCTGACTTTTAATGAGAACTTTTTAGTTTACATCATAGTTTACACAATTCTTTATTCTTTTTTGTTATAAACTCTGCAATTATATTTTTCTCAGATATACAAGGGCCACAAATCATAATTGTGATATAACAGTAAAAATAAAACAATAAATGCCGGAATTGTAAGATAAAATTCTGCAAATTTAAGCTTTTCACAATCAGACAGACTGAGAAAGAGCAAAACCCATTCAGGAAGCAATGATTAATTATGCCCCGTAATTAGCTCATCAAATTAAGCGCATTCTCCTCCCTCGTGACAAGGTGATGTCAGAACGCGACAACACATTAGCTTTTTCATGCATTTATCAGACACTTTTATCTAAAGCGACTTGCATTGCATTCAAGAAACACATTGACATTCTAATCAGTTCTTGCTTTCCCTGGGAATCGAACCCATGACCTTGACGTTGCAAGCACTGGTCTCTACTGTTAGACACAGGAAAGTCACATTAGTGACTCCAGATCTCTGGCCTGCGGATCCGGATCAGTACACACATCCGTCACTGCTCATCCCGTCAGCCGCTCTGTCCTACTTTGGACATTTGTGAGACAAAACAGAGCTGGTTTAGATAAGCGGCAACATACACACCCGATTCCTCTGACACGAATACTGAATAATCCCCTCTCAGAGAATCCAGAGCTAAAGCGAATATCAGGACGTAGAAGCAAATATTGAATCATGGGATAAAAAGGGTTTTGCGGTTGCGATAGAATTGTTTATAGGATTGAGGAAGAGAGCGAGCGAGAGATGTATCGGCTGAGACCAGGATAAACATCATCACGTTCAGCAGTGGATGGTGATTACTGACAAGAGTAGATCTATTAGCGATTCTCATCACACAATCTTAATTCCCTGTTCGGCACACAGCCCCCCACCTCCGACGTTAAACAGGAACGCCGCCACGTCTCCACCTGTTCCTGTCTAATAAGAAAGCAATGAAATGGCCTCGTAAAATGTTGTATAAATCTCGCAGGGTGCTAATATAAAAGTCCCTTCAGGCAGTTAGAGCAGTTTCTGCGCTAAGCGTTCCCAATCCCGTCTGTCTTTCCGAACACAGACCGTAAACGGGTGATTCATCAATTAGGGAACCTTTTGAGTGCATGTTATCGTGAAAAATGACATCAAGTTCCATATATCTTAATACATATATTGCATGTCCTGAAACAGGGTGTGATTGTAATGACATTTTTCATTTTTTCGAGCAAAGATGGACTTAATCTCGTTCTTAAAACGATTGCTAGTAGTCAGTCGACTAAGGTCCGGTTTCACTGACAGGGTTTAGATTATCCAGAATTAAGCCTTTTAGGACAAGTAGCTTTTCTAAACATATAAGTCGCTTTTATAGATGCAAGTGGCTTTTATGCCATGGAAAAACATCCCTGATGTGCATCTAGAGTCAAAGATGTGCATTTTAGTCAGACTAACTTAAGCCTCGTCTGTGAAAGCGTCGGAAAGAACACAAATAAAAATAAATTGATGACCTGAATCTGAATGAAACATTTAAAATGCTAACTTACTTATAATGTTATGATATCTTTTATAGCTACTTGTAGATCATAACCTTAAAGTAGTAGTAATAATAATCATAATAATTACTACTTAAAGATTTAAACCTTTCTAATCTTTGAACTGGCATTGCATTTTCCATATATTGCTCTGCAATATTTTGAATTTGTGTTTCTTTTATTGTCCATTTTACTTTAGGTTTCAGTCATTTAGAATTGTCTTTGCAGTTATCATCAGTTTTATTTTATGTCTACTTCACGTTTAATATTTATTATAGATTTAGCTATTTTAATATTACATCAAGTTAAATTGAAATGTTGCTTTGGCAACTAGATGGAAAAAAGTTAGGTTTATATAACTATTTTATTTGAATTAACAAAAAATAGTTAAAAAATGGTTTTAGCTTTAGGTAACTAACAAGGAAATCAATAAACCCTGTTGGAAAACCACTACTTTTCAGGAAATGGATAAAAAAACCTTTGCGAACTCTGCGTTCTTGATATTGTGGTTTTTATACATGATCAAAATAAAAGATTAAGTGCTTTACATGGGCCTTTTAAGGCAGTATATTTTCTATTCTAGGAGTATGTATAATATACAGTGTGTTTCTTGAGTAAAGAAGACACTGTGCTTACTCAAACAACCAGTTCTTTATTCATCATTGCATTGCAAACAAGCAGAGACGGTTGAAACTGTGTGCGGCGCTCAAGCTGGAGGCGGGGAGGAGTCATGAGCTTTAACTGACAGCTCGAGGAGCCAATGGAGTTACAAGGTTCAGTCAAACTCTTAATACTTTTCATTGGTTAAATATATTTAAAAATCCCACAGACAGACATAAAGTGACCTATTTTTTTATTGGAATATGGAAATACGAGGGTTCTGCCTGACAGCTACAATATTATATAATAATTTAAGGAATTTTAGAGAGTAAAGTAAGATGTTCGGGGAAGGTACAGCTGCAAAATAATGAAACCCATAAAATTGATAAAATACAAGAGGCCCAATAAAAAAAAACATTAAGATATTAGAATGTCTCCTAAAATTCTGTAAAATTGCACTATTGGGGACAGAAACGAATCCCCAACAGCAACAAATTACCCAAATAGATAATGATGCAGCTCAGCGGTCATGTGATCTGGGTGACATCAACTCTGTGACGCTTCTTTGAGGGTTGTTTCACTTTTACTAATATGCCAGCGTTGTGTAATGGTCATCGCAAATGTCAAAACAAAAACAACATCGATTTGCAGTTTTAATATCCAGCTGACCGTGTTGGGCACGCCTGACAGGAGGAGAAAGCACATCTCAAAATCAAGTTTATGCATGCTACTGCTCCCTTTATTACTTTAGTGGTCACTTTCTATTGGATTACGCTGATTCATGACACACACACCATCACGGACCGTGAAAGAGTTTCCATGACAACAGCTTTTCAGAGGTGTCTGTCCAGAAAAGTAGGGGAGGATTTGAAAATCTGCACACCTCATTTCCACCAGAGAGAGAGAGAGAGAGAGAGACGACAGCGAGAGATTATAAGATAGAGGAGAGAGACCTCAACCATTCACAACAATGATGGCAAGTGTACACTTCAAATGGGTTTCCATAGATGAAAAGCAATGAAAAAGCAGTGACTGAAAAGCAATCATAGACCTATTTGTCGAGCATCTAGTGTTGTGTAAAATAAGCACAATTGTACAGTTTCTCCGAGCCGGTGCTCAACAAGATCATCATTTAATTGTCAATACAACCTCAATCTACAACCTCTGTGCTCTTTAAAATAATGAAATAGATTGCTTAAAAAATAATAATAATTCTGTGAATTAATATATTTTGTGGTGACAATACTAGGCTCATGTAGAAACACACATTTCTGTTTCTGTGTATTTAAAAGAAAACCTTTAATGCAAAATTCACTTTCACATGGTGTTTAAACACAAATGTGTCGTAATGTCTTACAAAACCAGCCTATAATGGTAAAAATCCACACACTCCGCTTTAATTAATGCCCATAAATCCTAAGCAAGAACAAGTGTTTGCAGATTCTAGCAGTGTGATGTCACATTAATTAGGCCCCGCCCACAACAGCATAGCTCCGCCTACTCAGTGAGTTGAACACAGTCTGCCATGTTTATCTCGTCACAGAGCATTAACATCAGGATTTAAGAGAGAAATATATTCTTATTAAAGCTACTAAAGTTATTCAATCGAGAGCGATTGTCTTTTTCTTCTGTTATTTCCTGCCGTTTACTTCCACACACATGACCAACTGTGTTTATGAGAACTCCGTGTGTGTTTGACAGTTTAAGCGCAATAAGCCGTGAAAAAGAGAGAGAGAGAGTTTAATCCTCACGGGACGCTCCGTCTGACATCCAGCTTTCTGTGCGAGAGTTTCAGGTGTTTGCGCTCACAAAACCAGAGAGCAGAAGTTCAGATTGATGTGACTTTAAAACACAAGCAGATCATAAACTCTCATGATGATGAAGAACTGAAGTGAGTGTGAGAGAGACCATCATCAAAACCAGACAGGTTTTAGTTTTTGTATTCGAGGCACGAGTTGGAAAGCCACAGCCCACTTCTGGAAAAAGGGCGGGAGCAGCAGCTCATTTACATAAAGACACATGCATGAAAATTTCCTTCCACTCGATAACAACATGATATAATGGATGATTTGTGGGGGACCTTAAGATGAAACTTCAGACCATTCTGGGGACACTGAGACTTACATGACATCTGACACCGTTTTGGCTACTCTCTGGAAGATGATCATTATCTTTCAAAAACCCATGATTCAATCTAGAATTAGATTTCATTAACACACCATATATTATGGAGGTGGAACAGTGATGTTTTTAATCGGTATCTGGCAGATATTCATCTATCTGATCAAAGCAAATGTCTCGATTTGCTGAGATATCCTCTAACAGACTCAACGGTCATGCGTTTGTGCTGAAGAGTGAATCTGCATTTTCTTTTCATCGTGCTCATTGGGTTCTTTCTGTCTGCTGATGCTCAGCAAATATAGATTTTTTGTGCTGATTTTATTATTCAGCAAAGTGATTAAAATGAACTGAAAAATAACCTTTTTTGTCAAGTTTTCCCCTCCATTGAGCTGTTAAACGCTGTGGCCGGATCATTAAATCAGGGAGTTCCAGTGATCAGTCTAATGAATATTTGAATGAATCTTTTTCATAATGAGACCCAACATATTGTCCAAACAAGGAGTACAACTAGAAATTTCAGAAAAACGTTGTGCCGCTTAAACAATTGGATATGTGATACAAGTGAATAATGCCTTTGGTTTGTGAAGCCGTTTGCGCCTTCATAAAAAATTTCCGCACTGGCCCTGTCATGTTGATTATTTATGCTTAACATGGAATGATTTTTCAAGGTCTACACCCATTATCAAACATGGACTTAAATACACACTCACCTCACGGATTATTAGGAACACACACTAATACTGTGTTTGACCCCTTTTCACCTTCAGAACTGCCTTAATTCTGCATGGCATTGATTCAACAAGCTGCTGAAAGCATTCTTTAGAAATGTTGGCTCATATTAATAGGACAGCATCTTGTAGTTGATGGAGATTTGTGAGATGCACAACCAGGGCACGGAGCTCCCGTTCCACCACATCCCAAAGATGCTCTATTGGGTTGAGATCTGGTGACTGTGGGGCCATTTTAGTACCGTGAACTCATTGTCATGTTCAAGAAACCAATCTGAAATGATTCAAGCTTTGTGACATGGTGCATTATCCTGCTGGAAGTTGCATCAGAGGATGGTACATGGTGGTCATGAAGGGATGGACATGGTCAGATCAATGCTCAGGTAGGCCGTGGCATTTAAACGATGCCCAATGGCACTAAGTAGCCTAAAGTGTGCCAAGAAAACATCCCCCACACCATTACACCACCACCACCAGCACCAGCCTGCACAGTGGCAACAAGGCATGATGGATCCATGTTCTCATTCTGTTTACGCCAAATTCTGACTCTAGCATCTGAATGTCTCAACAGAAATTCAGACTCATCAGACCAGGCAAATTTTTTTAAGTCTTCAACTGTCCAACTTTGGTGAGCTGGGGCAAATTGTTGCCTCTTTTTCCTATTTGTAGTGGAGATGAGTGGGACCCGGTGGGGTCTTCTGCTGTTGTAGCCCATCCGCCTCAAGGTTGTTCGTGTTGTGACTTCACAAATGCTTTGCTGTAAACCTCAGTTGTAACGAGTGGTTATTTCAGTCAAAGTTGCTCTTCTATCAGCTTGAATCAGTCGGCCCATGACCTCTGACCTCTAGCATCAACAAGGCATTTTCTCCCACAGGACTGCTGCATACTGGATGATTTTCCCTTTTCACACCATTCTTTATAAACCCTAGAAATGGTTGTGTGTGAAAATCCCAGTAACTGAGCAGATTGTACTCAGACTGGCCCGTGTGGCACCAACAACAACAACACCATTTTTATTGAGGATTTCCTCCTCACTCCGCCACCACTTGGGTCGTTATTGAAAACTGACTGTTTTTGAAAACCTGTATAAAGTTCAGCATGTTTTTCCTTCTAAAGAGACGCATTTTGAGGCTTCATTCTCACAGATCATCCCAAAGTGTTTAACTCGCTGTATCTTCTAATTTGAAATCGGTCAGTTTTAGGTTGATACATGAAACAAAACGTTTTCCTGACATCCAATAATCACAATAAACTTTGGGCTTTGTTAGATCAAATGACTCATGTCTGGCTTAAATCACTCAAACTGGGATTAAAATGCAGGAATACAATAAAACAGCCGATAAACAATGTTAACGTTTCATTTTTGTCAGGAAAGCCATTCAATGATCATAACTCGTTACTTAACTTTGATAAATACTACTACTCTAACGGTAGAGAATGATGGGTCCCATCAAGGTCATGGGTTCGAATCCCAGAGAAAGCAAAAACTGATTAGAATGCATTCAAGAAACACATTGACAATGCAAGTCGCTTTGGATAAAAGCGTCTGATAGATGCATAAAGGAAAATGTAATTATTTATTATAACTTAGTAAATTAGGCTGTTACTGCCATCGTTGGTATGTCTATATTTTCAACAACAAATTGTAGAAACAACTCTGTTATTAAAAAGTTGATCTAAAAACTGCGGTAATTTAAATGTTTATACAACTCTGTATTATTTGAATGTTGATTATTAAATACAACTGATGAATAAATTGATTATGTATACAACTTCATTTCAGTGCATCACTTGTATAAATGCATTCACATAAGAATTACAATTGCAGGAAACGTGAATTGTGCATTACAATCTGCAAGAATATCTGTATTTCCACAGTGTTTCACAAGAGAAAGTCATACAGGACTTCGTAACGGCAAGAGTAAGTGTAAATGATGACAAACAGAGTTGCTTTTTGCCAAAATACCATCTTTGCCTCCGTAGCGCCAGCGTCCGGGGGTTATTTTAATCAGCCGGGTCATTAGCCTTACGCTTATTTGTTTACACAGTATCTTGTTTCACCTGACCACAACTTTCATTGAAAAGCTCTTCACAATTAGCCTCTAATGGCCGCGCACCTGCGTGAATTAGCTAACGAGCGCTGGCGTTGCGTTAGTGCTCGCATTAGCACCCCGAGAGTAAGTGCTGAATTACAGCTTAATGATGTCATAGGCCAGATGGTTGGGAATTTCCGTGAGCCGGAGTAATTATCCAGGCAATGTGAGTCCAGAGGAAGTTCATGCAACTTTTTGCCCTTTGACCTGTCGGTGAGTGAGGCTTCAGAAACACTCTGAGATATCAACATTTGACTGGAGACGGGGAGGAAAGAGATGTTCATAATGCCGATGTAAGGAGTAACAGGTATTCTGTGGAAGTCTGAGTGTTGCAGAAGAGCCAGACTCATAAAGCACCGCCAGTTTCTGTTGCCATGGTTAATAAACGTATAAAGTGAATGAAAGGCTGAAGACAGACTCGCGTCAGGATTTAATCTGAAGAAGAAATGTTACATTTATATATCGCTTTTCCAATGGGCAAATTTGGCCAGGATGCCAGGGTTAAACCCCTACTCTTGCGAAGGACATCCTGGGACTTTTAACGACCACAGAGAGTCAGGACCTCGGTTTAACGTCTCATCCGAAGGACGGTGCTTGTTGCAGTACAGTGTACCCGTCACTATACTGCTTGCCTCCTAACACCACTTCCAGCAGCAACCTAGTTTTTTTCCAGGAGGTCTCCCATCCAGGTCCTGACCAGGCTCAACCCTGCTTAGCTTCAGTGGGCAACCAGTCTTAGGCTACAGGGTGATATGGCTGCTGACAATATCGTTAGTTAGTTAGTTTATAGTTAGTTCATCAAGGATTGGAACTGCTCTCTGAGCTGAGACTCACGGCTGTTCACTGATGCAGGGATTTAATGTAATACATATCGCCATCAATAAACCAGGGACCGGATTCATCAAAAGAACTTTAAGATCAATTGATCCTACAATCAATGCTTGAAAAATTCTTTGGAAGTTCTCATACATTTTCTAAAGCACTAATGTTATTTTGACTATTTTATTAGTATGGTTAAGTTGATTTTGTATTTATTTCCCATGAATAATTTCAGTATTTCAACTTCATTCAGGTTTTTTTTTTGCCAAACCACATTTCAAATTTTCATTTAGTTACATGATATTTTTTTCCAGCTTTATTTTAATTAACACAAAGTTTTAGTTAATGATAATAACCATGTTAAGAAGGGTAATCTTAATCTTAAGACAAATCGGCAGGTTTTGCAGTTTAAAAAAATGGGGTAAAAAAAGAAGGAAATTCATAATTTTTCATTTTTCAAATAAGAGTTCATCCTAACTTTAAAAATGTATTTGACATTTAAGAATATTATTTTCAAGTATTTTAATTGGTTTTGTGAAAGATGTGTGTTATGAATAAACCTTTAGGAGAAATTTTTGGGAATACAAAATACTTTATTCTGAATTTCATTCTTAAGAATGTGTTGTGAATCACAAGGACTTTTTTTTCTCCTGCTGCTGCTGCATAAACTTACTATAATTACTCACTATAATTTAAAGCCATCAGTATAGATACTGTATATAAAAGTTGATAAGAGCCGATCAAACTCACAGACGATCTTTCCTGCATTCACACCAAAGTGACCTTTATATTATCCCTTTATTAGTTTACTAATCACTCCTGGTTTTATAATCATATTTTTGGTATCAAACATGATTTTGGACGTTAGAGGATACACGACCGTTTTTAAAATTGCCTCAAGTTATTTTAGGTGTAAAAACAGTATATTATGCTATACAAACAACACTACTTTGGCAACACAACAAGAATCATCAAAAGATTGAACTGAATTGAACAGAGAGTTTATATGCCGGAGAGAATACGGAACTAAATATGACACAGCTGATGACGATTAATCACTGAAACAATCAGGGACATAATTAGAAACCAAGGAAAGAGAACAGAATTTCAAAATAAGAACCCATCACCGCAACACACGCACACACACACACACACACACACACACACACACACACACACACACACATATATATATATATATATATATATATATATATAAACTGTCCAGATTGCATGTAAAAATAAATAATTAGACACTAAGGCCTGTATCACTGAAAACACAAGGGAAACAGCAGTTCAAGTTATCACTCTGAGTGTTTCTTTTAATAACAGTAAAATGGTTATGGGAATGTGTTATTGAATTTCCTGTGCATGTGATTGTTGTGAAATCTAATTTACATGAGAAAGAAGATCACATTTACTTCCAAATGGACATTAATCTACACCGAACACAATCCAAACCCCAAAGTTTAGCTATAAACTGCTTAAAATGACTTGATTGAGTCAGCAGGAAATAAATTAATCTAGCTCACTATGATATTTCATGTTGCTTTATAAAAGCTTATATCTTGTGTTCATGATTTAAAACTAAATAAATAATTATTCTTTTAGTGTGTTGTAAAACACACTGAACAAAGATTATAATTTTAATGCGTTGCACAATTAACACAGGTTGCAAAAAAGGCTATTTGTTCATTTGTAAACCACATGATAATCTCATAAGCAGCTCCATGTGTGTCTTTTCTGATGTAGCGAATTTGCAAAACTAAAGCATTGCACTTGTGATAAGCGTTAAAGGTGTACTGTCGAGTTTAGTGTAGGTGTTGCGTTATTAACCTCGCAGTGCTATTCACCAGACGTTTTATTCCAGAAGTGCGATGATGCTACATCAACCAACATAATAAACCATTGCCAGATTCACGTTCACCTGTAAACGGAACCCCACTCTTTGAAAGCATCGCAAACTGTGCAAGAAGCAACGCAAAATCATCGCAGAAGTGTCAATATCATCGCAGAATCGTCGTCCCACAAAGCATTGCCAAATGGATCAGGTGGAAAAAGTCTAAACAGCAGATGTTTCCTATGTATTCACAAAAACTAGTTCATTACCGTTCAGAAGGACATCAGAAGTCTGAAAGCAGTCGGTGAGGTAATGTCCATAATGCCGTCAAGATGCTGTGCTTCTATAAATAAATGAATGAACAGATTGGAGAGTGAAGAGATTTTGGCAGTGACTATGCAGTAAGTTTGTCCCTCTGTGATTTGCCAAGAAAAGACAAGGTTCACAGTATGTAAGTGAGTCTAATTTATCTGATTTTCCCAAAAGCATCACATCAGGCCCTTGTTTCGGCTCTTTTAACCCATTGGAGATCCACGTCTTCATTATCGCCCTGATTACTCTCTCAAATATCTCTTTCGAGGATGGCAGACACTCATTCAGAGTAATGTTGCTTTCCATCTTTCCATCAAAGTGAGAGATCAGCCCTTGATGAAGAAAGTCCTTTAAGTAAAGATGATGTTCTCGCAATGAATACACACAATGGTGAACGTCTTGTTCAATTTTTCATACGCTACCTAACATAAAGGAAATTGATCTAATAGCTCCTCCATTATACCTGGAGTCATAAAGATCTATTTTAGTTAGAGGAAAGGCATAGTACGGTACTTTTTTTAAGCAATGTACCATGAAATGTGCATGATATCTTTTTCCTTCGAGTGTGGCAAAGAGTATTCAGTGTGAAAGGACTAAATGAAATCTGCGCTAACCAGTTCTTTCTAATGTAACACACTGACTGCAAGTGTCAGATGCTGTTAGGTGTTATCCGCTCCTCAGCCATTAGCAGCCGCGCCGTACAGCTGGATCGGAGGTGGGAGGAACTGGCTCTAATAGGCTGGCATGGCATTGTTCTCCATTGGAGTCGGAGCACAGATGCGCAGCCAGACAGAAATTGCAACACTTTGCCAAATACATATGCTGCTGTTGGAACATGGCATATTCAGGCCTGGACTCCTGCTAATTTTAATGAGATGAAAGCATGCTCTCGCTTTCGAATGCTAGTTCCTGTTAAACACTAGCGGACGTGTGTTGCTTTATTATTTGTCATGGAGCACCATGCCGTGCAGTTCATTGCGTCAGAGAAAATACAGTTTTAAGAATGTTTTGTTAACATATCCATTAAAAACAAATTTACATTCATGCTTTTATCTAAAGCGACTTTCATCACATTCAAGAAACACGTTGACATTCTAATCAGTTCTTGCTTTCCCTGGGAATCAAACCCTTGACCTTGATGTTGCAAGCGCCACGCTCTACTGTTTGAGAGACAGGAAAGCTTATATCTTTGAATGTTTGAAAGTAGTTACATGTTAGACAAATGTCCAAATGTTTTAGGTAAAAACAATGTATAAATAATGTTTTTGTGCTAATGGTTTGAGAACATTACTAATATTTGAATAAATGTTCTGTTAACGTTACGGAGATGATGGTCATAACTTTGAGAGAACCCTGCTAGAACGTTCCCTGGGTGGTGATTCCCTATAAATCTCAACCGAAACCATACGATTTTGAGGAAAAAATGTGAGCATGAAGGTACACCCCTAAACCTAGCCATCAGTGGTGTGTTAGCAGAACTGTTGTGCAAAACTGTACAAATACAAGGTTCTGTCGTGAAACTGTAGATGGCGCAGGCTGACAGGTCCTTCCCTATAGGGCACAGCTGAGTGTTTCCTGCTGCATCAGTAGCCAATGAGCCTCAACCTTCAAGCACTTGTTCAGCATTTGCTGCAGCTTTACAGCGCTCTTTCAGAAGCCCTCCACCATCCCCAGCTCCACCTGTATAGATCTCCTACGGGTCATGCATGGATGCTATATTGTGCAGCAGCAGCAGCAGAATGTCTCACTTGCTCACAGCCGCGTGTCGTCTGTGTATTAGGGGTTGAATGACTTCAAAAGTTGACATTTATGTAATTAAAGTTGAGTTGACGAGCAATCAATGGACAAATAAGACTGAACCGTGAGCTGTATAAGACATCGATCAATATTGAGCATCCAGATGGTATAATCAAACATATCTCGAGGAGTGCACTCAGATTATGCTTTTATTTTTTTATTTCAACTGTTGGAAATAGAGAAGAAACCTCAAAGATTTCTTACTTGTTGCACCCTCTATAGGCCGTGATCAGCGGCTAGACAATGTCAAGCTTGGCAGAGCATTAAAGTTGAGTAGTCTGTGTGCATTGGCCATAGCAAGCCCCGTACTTATCATTATTGTAATATCCATTACCATGCCAAACACTTCAAGACAGAAATGAGGATCATGCAAATTAGCCACCTACTCAACAAAAAGTGAAAGAGTTGTGTTCAAACTTTAGGTACACATACTTTTGAAAACAAATGAGTTTGCCCTGTTCTTCCAGCTATGTGTTTGGCTTATTTGAAGGCAATATATTTTTATCTAGCGGCAGCAGACTTTCGATGTTAAATTGATTTGATTAGACCTTCTCTGTTCCAGGAAGTGCATTGTTTGCTGTGGCTAATTCTCTCCACTTAATGCCTGTCTCTTTTGCCTGCATCAGATCTCTAGCTCTCTAATACGTGAGTCTCCCTGTTGGGTTTTCTCATCATATTTGGTAGAGCACTCAATATGTTGTATTGACCTTCTGCGTATGGGCCCTCGGCACAAATGGATCAGATCGCTCTGGCTAAAAGCAAGCTAATTCCAAACACCACTGCATGCGTAAAAGTTTAATGAAGCGACTGAACCGTACAATGAGAGAATAATATGAAGCTCTCAGCGAATGGCGCATTGTTGACATGCAGCAGTGTGACGCAAACCGTTTGGATAAGCATCTAGGTAAAGGGGGTCTCGGAGTAGACCAGTGTTTGCTAATGAATAAACCATAAACCCCAGTCATATATCATCTTGTAAGACACGATCAATGCTGTCTTTTGCATGGGCCTGGCTTCTGAATATTTTATACCTATCAAAGTAGTCTGGGAAAAAAGTGATGACAGTGAGAAAAATCAAAGTATCTGACATCACAGTAATTTACTGTTAGATATGAATGTGTGCTGATGATGAGAACAGCACTGAGACTTTAATTCACATCTGTTAGGTAAAGCATACATGAGGGTTTTTGTTAGATACTGAAGGCTTTATACATCTTTTAAATATGAAACAAATTAATAAACTTAATGTGATGCATATGTGTCAGTCATGCATAAATGAAACTGGTAAAAAAAAATCCACAAAAAAGCATGACAATTTTATTTAAATTGTACTTTCAAAATTAATTTATTTAAATTGCTTGGCATAAATCTGTTCACTGTGAAAACAGTTAGATTGATTCACTTTGAAACTATGAACATGGGTAAAATATGGCTAGCCGTGGGGAAAGTGTTCAGTTGAGACTGACAAACAAATTTGATTTATTGTCGGCAACCATACAAATCTTTTTCCTGTGTGTTTAAAACACATTCAAGGATGAGTAGCAATAGGCAAATAGTAATCAAATACTAGAATGTATATTTCCTGAAGAAAATGTGAGTGATGTTCGCAGTGGCAAATTTTGGCAATCGGTATGTTGCTAGCATGAATTGGCATGTTTCTAGCAGGAACTAGAAAGCTTAAATTAACTTGTCGCTAGCAGAATTTAACAGAAATCAGCATGTTTTTAGCATGATTTAGCATGATGCCAAAAGTATTTAGCACAAAGTATCATGTCAATAGCATGATTTAACATGTATTGGCTTGTTTCTAGCAGGAACTAGCAGGTCGCTAGCATTAACTAACATGTTGCTAGCAGAATTTAACAAAGTTAGCATGTTGATTTTTCCAGATATTAGCAATGTCGCTAGCAGGATTTATCATTAACTAGCATGTTCCTAGCATGTCAAAACTGTCTAAATGCATGGAAATACTATATGCAACTCAAATATATAAATCTGAAATTTAGGCCTAATATTATTTGAGTGTATAATAATTTATGATTTAGATTTAAAAATGTGTATTTTTAATGTTACTAATACTTAATTGTTTAGACTATTTAGTCTAAATTCCCCCAAAAATGTATCAGTGGTTAAACGTGTGTTACATTTCAGTAGACTGTCGCAGTTATGAGTGAAAAAGATCTCAGATCATTTTAACAAACTTGTTTCAACAAATGCAGTTTTACAGAGAATAGTTCAAAGTGCTCCGGTTAATATGAGGAAATCTGTTGTTTTTGTAGCATTAGGACATTTAACACAACGGTAAAGGAATACAATCACTAAACATATATTTTCTATCTTGCTCTAACCAAAAAAATGATGGAAAACCTTTTTAAAACCCTAATGATGGGACTAATCAAAAAACTAATTTGCATTGCATGTCTGAATATAATTATCATCAAACAAATTAAATATATTTCATTAATCTCATGTATTAAAAATATGATCAAATCAACCTGTGAATTCCAATGAATATTCCATGAGCCTCACAGGGTTTGTAGACATGTCTCTATACGCAGGTGTGTGCTGTCAATCATATTGTACTTATCAGTGTCTAATCAAAGCGTATGTGTGCTTGAACCACTTTACATATGAATACCTATGAATATTAATGAGATCCCGTCGACATGGCACATAGTTTCGGCTAAGTGTTTATTTATTTTTTGGGTTCCACATGCTTTCGTCCGTTTATTCTGACCTGGAGATTGTCCATCATACTCTTTCAGAACCGTTTCATGTGACGGATTGAAAGTGACTGAATGTTTTGATCCCGCTCGTTTCCTTACAGCAGAACACAGTAAATGACATAAAAGAGCTCGTCAATTATGAATGAATGAAAGCATTTGATCGGCAACACGGTCACGGGAGAGTGGGATGAGTTCTGTGGGCCGAGTGTCATGAAATCCTCCATTAGGAACACAGCCGCTGTCCACAGGGAGATCACTTACGGAGCGATGATGCTTTTAACTGTATTGATGCGCCAGTGGAGGCCGGATCCCTCACAATTAGCATGATATCGTATTACCAGATTGACGCTGCATTGTGCAAAGCCACTTCATGGTCACGGCACGCTAACATCATTAGGATAAACGGATAAGAAAACGGAGACCTCCGCCGGTCGGCGTGGGACGCGAGTCTTGAGGGCTTGTGTGATAGAAGCGTCCTCATTCATGACAGTCTGTCTCAAGGTCATTGCAGCATTGTGTACAGTCCTGTCTCTTTCCAAGGCTGAGGGAAATTGAAAGCATTAGGAAACCATTCCTCACTCTGGAGGAAATAGGCTTAGGCTGCCGGCTGTCATCGCAGGCAAGCGCAGATTGACATTTGGGATTATTTTGGAATGGAGCGAGACTGAGGTTATCGCGGAGAATCCATTTAGTGCTTCCGCAGCTCACTCCGGTCCAAAACGCCAGCGCTGAGCAATATTCTTCAGAGGAAAGAGCAGCAAAACCGCCGGCGATCGTCTCAGATTTATTCTGGGCCGCTAGTAAAAGATTTCAAACGAGTCGTCTTGATGTGTGTTTGTTAATTTTTTCTGAAGAGTACATGTACACACAGCTTTCCTGTGTGTCTAACAGTAGAGAGCGGCGCTTGCAACATCAAGATCATGGGTTTGATTCTCAGGGAAAGCAAGAACTGATTAGAATGTCAATGTGTTTCTTGAATACAATGATAAAAGCGTCTGATAAATGCAGGAATGTGCATGTACTGTAAAGGATTTTTCATTTTAATAGCTTAAGTGTACTTTAAGTATAGTGAACTTTGAGTACATTCATCTACGTTTTATTATTATATATTACATAAAAAGTCAGTATAACAGGATTGCACTAACACTTGAATACACTTCTCTTTTGTTAAGGAATTAAGCAAAATGCAGTTACAAAGTCAGAGTGTGATTCAATGTCACACGTCACTTCCATAGACTTTTGATAACAAATAATACAAGTGTTACAAAATGTTGTTTGGACATCAGAAACCTCGGATTATTTATCTTTCTGTTCAAGCCATACTGTTCAAATGTTTATAGTTAGTAATTTAAAACATGTTTTTATCATCTAATAAATTCAGCTTTAATCACAGGAATAAATGACACATTACTATATATTCACATAGAAAACAGCTGTTTTACACTGACATAATATTAAACTGTTTTACTGTATTCGTCATCTAATAAATTCAGCTTTAATCATATGAATAAATGACACTTTACTATATATTCACATTGAAAACAGCTGTTTTACACTGATATAATATTACACTGTTTTACTGCATTTATCATCTAATAAATTCAGCTTTAATCACAGGAATAAATGACACTTTACTATATATTCACATAGAAAACATTTATTTGTTTATATTATTTTACTGGATTTTTCATCAAATAAATGCAGTTTTGATGAGCAGAAGAGACTTCTTTAAAAACTTTCAAATATCTTACCAAGTTTACTTGGATTGGAAAGATGGTTCTTAATAAGTACCTTGCCAGTAACCAGTATATGTTGGCCAAAGCCGTTTCGTACTCACACTCACACGTGTGAAAGAGCCGTGGCATCAGTACTGAGTCTCGGTGTGAGTTATAGTAAGCTCCAACTCTATTAAGCGCTCCTCTTTTAGTTAATGAATTCCATTAGTATGCACTAAGGAAGAAAACAACAAGGCAATGTTTAATCAATTATAATCGCTTCATCACGTCAGCCTCGGCGGCTGCTCTTGTTTGTCCGTTTGTGCTACGAACCCATTTAGCTCTTAACACACTCCAGAGTTTCTCAGATGCACCGTTTGCAACTTTCTGTGCTCATGCTGGGAAAAAATCAGGCCATGCATCAGCAGCTGTGATGAATAGACTGGTGAAATTACAGCACAGCAATAAACTGGATTATCTTCAGATATGCATGTGTTGTGTGACTACATGCGTGGGAACATAGAGCACTAAAGGCCTTGATTTGATTCATGTGATTAGCTCAAAACCACGGTTCCCATGAGCAAAGATGGCAGATTTGTAACTGGGAACGTCCACCATTTTCACAAAGTTTCCGCTGTTCAAGAGCCGTGTAATGACCGTGATTGTTTTCCCTTGAGATCGGCATCTTCGTGGTAAATGCTGTTTGCACACTTTTCTTTATTAGCGGTTGTTTTTTCCTAATTTGCTGACAACATTTCCCCTTGTGTTCGTATTCTGTGACTTGTGTAATGTACCAACAGGCCACCGTACCCCCACTGACTTTAATTATTTGCTTATTTAGCTGCAGCTGATGTAGAACAAAAGCGAGATGACACCAAACATCACAACCCATTTCCTTAAAATTATACACGCTTCTCTGCAACTAAAGGGATTTGCCTCACAATGGCAGAGATAAAAAGGATCCATTAATGATTTTTTTGCTAAGTTAATTAAAATCAAGAGGATTAAGCACAAGAAACACTTGTTGAGCTATAAACAGCAATCGTCTTCCAAAAGAAGAGCCTTTACGATGAGCATGCATATAGCACACTCTTTAAATAAAGCTTTCAAAACTGGTTTTTCACAGTCAACCGTTCCTTACAGTTAACAGATCTTAAAAGAACCATTTTATTCTTCTTAATAACCTAAAGGACCTATTTTCACTGTAAAGAACGTTTCTTGTGTAACGTCAACAGATGAAAACGACATGCAAAATCACAGAACAAAGTTTAATAGTTTAAGACAAGAGCCAGAGCAAATTCTTTACATTGCATCAATATTTTAATATAGAACAAATACAATCTCTCTGTGAACTGAGATACTAGTAACACTTCCCAAGCTCTCCAGCGCTCAGAGACAGGTGTTTTCCGCTGGTTCTTCATGACGTCCTCACTGTCCATGTCAAGAAAAACCCTTTATTTCTAAGATGCAGGTGAAACTCTTTCTCACTCCCAACTCCTCACATATTGAAGCTTGCTTTAATGCCCTTTAGACTCTCGACTTGCAGAACTGAGATGTAGTTCAGGATCCTGTCTCGATCCCGATCTTCAAATTAAAACAATAATACTAAATGATAAATAAATCAGAACTATGTAAATGCTTAGAGGTTGAAAATCTGATCAAATGATAAAGAACGTGTCTAGATAAATGCCATTTTTCTGAGAGACAGAGAAATACAAGCGTCTGCCAAATGCATAAATGTAGATGTATGATTTTGGACAATGTGACATTTGTTTGGAGTGTGATTTTCAATGAAATCAAAAAGCACAATTTTATTTTTAATTAACATAATTTACACTATTTAGATATTTTTTAGCATGCCATAAAAAAACCTTCTAAAAGAAGAAGCGTTATGTCCGCTTTGATTGTAAATGCCATTGATTGAGTGTTTGCTGAACGATTACATCACACTAATGTTAAAACCTTACGTTCCAGCTCTGTTCTTCACATAACAATATCGAACGGCTTCAGAAAACTCAGGTTGTTTGCAATACTAGTACTCAGTTTTTTAGTCAGGATTTGCAATACCCATGTCTGTACTTTTATTTGCCTGTCATGCATTTTATATTCCTGAGCAGTGTGTAGGTTTAGTTTAGGGTTAGGTCCGCCAAAATATCTGTGCAAGTATAAATATTTCTAAAATAATTTCCAAACATACTTGCAAATATAGACAAACCCAGGCATTGGGTTAAAAACTTTATAAAAACATTTGCTGACACTTTAGATTAGGGTCCAATTCTAACTATTAACTAACTATTAGCTACAACCTTTTCCTCCATAAACTCCTGATTACTGCTTATTAACCGTTAGTAATGTAGGTGTTAGTTTAGGTGTTGGGTAATTATGGGATGTTGAATATGATCATGCAGAATAAGGTATTACTATGTGCTTTATAAGAACTAATAAACTGACAATATCCTAGTGATATTCATGATCATAATCAACTAGTTGATACTGAGAATCAGACCCTAGATTAAAGTGTTATCAAAAATGTAACCCAACACTTTGGTTTGTCCATATTTAATCCATTTTGGTTGAAACAGCACTGCCTTTTTCAGTGTTTACTTTTACAAATGCATGCATGCACAAAAAGAAAGAAATGCCTCGTGCTATAATGCATTGGGTAAACCACTAAAATAATGGAGTGCTAAAAAGTGGTGCCAAGTGGTCCTGACCAAGCGTACATACAGTATGTGTCCAGTTGGGAGTGAGAATGTGTTGTGAACACGTGCATGGGTTTTCTTATCATGGTGTGGTCTCGTCTACGCAGTGCAAGTGAATGGGCAGCAAAATTACGCATGATTGCTGTTTCAAAGGCATCGATCTGCTCTTTTCTTAAAGACGAGGGTGGTGGAGGAGGAAGAGGGGGGTGAACGGTGACGTGGCTGTGCATCATCATCCTCCGTGACTCCACAGTTTGACTCAGAGTCTACAGCCCATCAGGAGAAAGTGTGTGGGTGCTCGACTGTGCGTCACTGCCAGGGTCTGAGGAATGCCTCGGAAATGCTGTGCATTAATAACAACATATGTAAGCCTGTGGAGACAGAGAGAGAGAGTGAGTTCGCCAAGGATAGATAGGGAAGCCCGTACCTGCAAAGGTTAGATAAAGTATGAAGGATGCTGAATAGAAATTGCTGTGTGTGTTTCATGGGAACTCATTTTTTTCAGTCGAAGAAAACCGATATCTACTTTATCATATTCTAGCACATGTCAAGTCAAGTCGAATTTATTTATACAGATTGTTTCCAAGCAGCTTCCCAGTAATGAACAGGAAAATAACAGAATCAAACAAATATGAGGCAAATTCAAATTCAATACGTAGCTCTACAGAGAACAATAGTGTGATTCAGCTCGACTTCAGTAACTGTGTAAAGTTCATCAATTATTAAATTAGTTCAGCTTTACAGAAGACAATAGTGTTGTTATTCAGTATAATTTAGTTCAGTGTTGATTCAGTTCAATAACAGCGTCCACCTTGCATAATTCTTCAATTATGAATCCAATTTGATTCAGCTAATAAGCATCTCTGCAGATCACAATAGTGTGGTTATTCTGCTCATCTGACCATATGCACAGAATGTTCTTCAGAACTTCCACACTAATATAACCTGGAAAACCTCCGGTGAAATGTCACTTGTTGGTGTTATCTTCCATGTCCTGATCAATAGTGCAACACTTTGCTTTTAATCAGAATATAATCAGTCTATAATCAGTTTATAATCAGTCACTTAAATAGTCAGGCATAGCATTAATTTATTCATACATAATACGATCAAAAAAGTGTTCCTCTCAGTGTTCCTCATTATGCTGTAGTCAAGGCCACCTAAACTGAGACCAAGACCAAGACCAGATCTCCTCAAAATCCTCTAAAAGATCCACATCTACTGTCTAAGAAATGTCTCATATTTACCGTCATCAATAAATACAGTTAGAATAATAAGACACTATATAGAGCTGTTACCAATCAAATCACTAACGATAAAGTTTGTCTTTTTGTTGCAGAAGTTTAACCTGAAACACCTGCATAAATAATATTGAGATTAAATGTTTAAAACTATTTTTTTTAATATAGAACAATAAAATAAAATGAAACTACTTTTAAATATAAAACTGAAACCGCCGGTAGGAGGCGACAAAGAGGCGATAAATCAGTCGTTGATTCATTTACTCGACAGATTTGTTCCAAGCAGCAATTAATTTAGTAAAGAAACACGTTGATGAAACAGCAAAACCTGTGTCTAGAATATAAGTCACTTAATATTAACTAAATATTAACAAGATCTCATACAAACACTTTTTTGTGCAAAGGATTTCAAATTACATTAATGATTTAAAAAAAAATAGTACAGATGCAGTTGAGACTGAGACAAGACCGAGCACAGATGTGGTCGAGCTTGAGACAAGACTGAATACAGATGCATTCCAGACCAAGAAAAGACCGAGCACAGATGTGGTTAAGACCGAGACAAGACCGAGCACAGATGTGTTCCAGACTGAGACATGATGAGTACAGATGCATTGCAGACCTAGCACAGATGTGGTTAAGACCGAGACAAGACCGAGCACAGATGCATTCCAGACCGAGCACAGATGCATTCCAGACCGAGACAAGACCGAGCACAAATGCGGTTAAGATCGAGACAAGACCGAGCAAAGATGTGGTTAAGACCGAGACAAAACCAAGCACGGATGTGTTCCAGACCAAGACAAGACCGAGCACAAATGTGTTCCAGACTGAGACATGATGAGTACAGATGCATTGCAGACCTAGCACAGATGTGGTTAAGACCGAGACAAGACCGAGCACAGATGCATTGCAGACCTAGCACAGATGTGGTTAAGACCAAGACAAGACCGAGCACAGATGCATTGCAGACCGAGACAAGACCGAGCACAGATGTGTTCCAGACCGAGACAGACTGAGTACAGATGCACTGCAGATCTAGCACCGATGTGGTTGAGTCTAAGATAAGACCGAGCACAGATGCATTCCAGACCGAGACAAGACCGAGCACAAATGTGGTTAAGACCGAGACAAGACAGAGCCCAGATGTGGTTAAGAGTGAGACAAGACCGAGCACAGATATGTTCCAGACCGAGACAAGGCCGAGTACAGATGCATTCCAGACCGAGACAAGACAGAGCACAGATGTGGTTAAGAGTGAGACAAGACCGAGCACAGATATGTTCCAGACCGAGACAAGGCCGAGTACAGATGCATTCCAGACCGAGACAAGGCCGAGTACAGATGCATTCCAGACTGAGACAAGACCGAGCACAGATGTGTTCCAGACCGAGACAAGACCGAGTACAGATGCATTCCAGACTGAGAGAAGACCGAGCACAGATGTGGTCAAGCCTGGGACAAGACCAAGACTTTAAAAAATGGTCTTAAGTACTACAACACCAGTTCCACCTCAACAAAAATAAATTCGACTATCAGTTTTTCATGAGATTTTACGAGAACTTCATATTTCACTTTACCTAGTGATTTTATAACGTTTAATATTTATTTGAAAAGCGAAATATGTGGAAAATAAATTACAGGAAATATCTGATATGAGCCAATGAATCCTGCTCTACTGCGATCTACTGGCTACAGTGTTAATGTCTTTTATATTTTAAATGTCTTTTTTGTTGTCTATCAAATGTTGGAATTTCTGCATCTCAAAACATTAGTTTTAAATATGGGGACAATCTCAGAAGGATGAACAAATAATGTTTTGGGTATCACATTAAAAATAACCTTGGAAGTGCTGGAAAAATGATACCTTTCCAGTGTGTTTCTTATTTCAAAATTCCCATTAATCTTTATTGTAATCAATAAGATGGTTTATTGACAAATTAGGTAAGTGTGATAACTGGATTAAAATGTAATCGTCAGCCACTGATGGTTTTATGTGGATGTACAGAGAGTACAGAATGATAGCTTACAGTTCACTGGAAAAGTCAATGTCACATGCTTTATTCAGTTCTCATCTGATAATGTCAGTGCAGCCAAATCAATAATATTACTGAATATTACTTGCATTTCAAACCCCATATGTGTCTTTGGCTCATGGTCACGTCTGCCGGTGCCTCCTTACTGTGTTAAACTTTATGCCGTTTCATTATGATCACTAACACTGTTTTTATCTTCTTCTATGGTTGTTTTGTGATGGAGAAAATTCCCTTTAGAATTTTAGAACCATGTCTCTTTCAATTCATGCGTGGAAATTTGAATTAAATTGCCAATACTGTATCAACATCTAGTTCATTTGCATTTGAATCATAATTGAATGAATTGCAATCCAGCGATCACTCATTATTCCAACAAAACTAATGTGTAATTTATGTACGAGACGGCAAAATTGTATGATATCATTCGACTTGTATTGTATAAAAATGTATAATGTTGAAATGTAGTTATAGTTTATAGCTTGAGCTTTATTATCTGTTTCTAAACATGAAAAAATATATTGATCACTTTTACTAATTACTAATTATTATATTATTAGGCATTATTTATAATTATATTATTATAAGGCATTTTTCCTCAACTGAGCAGATTTTTATATATTCAGTGGAGTTCACTTATCTCAACTCACAGTTAACTCGCCAATACTATTACGTCGACGTTTTTGAAGTGGAACCGCCAAACTCCCTATTTGTCTTAGCATTTTCGATTCTTTAATGTCGATTCGTTTATGTCACCGAAATCTCATATCTCGAGTACAAAAGAGGGACAAATTCGCCACTTCGTTATTACTCCGAAATAACTTTGGTTATTTCGTGACTAATTTGCATACCTAGTTATAGCTGCGCTTCCACTATCACTCTGACAGCTGGTGCTGATAGGTTGTCTGACCTGTCAATCATGCAAGAAGACGTGATTGGCGGGCTCTTCTCATCTCATCCAATGATCAACACAACACGCCTCTTAAAGGGACATGCTGCTAAACAGCGCAGCGGGAGAGACTGCCTTTTGTTTTTCTTCTGATTCTGACTTGTGTTTGTTTTTTTACTATGTGAATTTCGCGCACAAGCACTGTGTACGAGCCTGAACAGTTATGGATAATTGTCATGCGAGCAACATTTGAAATTCGAAATGTGATCTCACACAAAACAGTTCATCAATCTATGGATGTGGGTTATGCCAAGGATTTTTTACACAAAACACAAAACCCACGGGCTATATGAGTGTGCGGATTATCTGCGTCTGCGGGTTATATGTGGGAAAATATATGTTAATATATGATATATGGGTTATCTCGCTAAACGGTTATCTCGATGCTTTTTTGCAACCCCCGAGGCCGTCGACATAACCTAACTCCACTGTATATTTAACATTTCTTATTATAAACAATCTCTAAAACTTTTAATTCTAAAAAACTCTAAAACAGTTTTTTTTAGAAATCGCTTATTTTGTCCACGTCTCTTTAGACAATCAACTCACATTCTGTTTACTGCCATTAATATCTATCTATCTATCTATCTATCTATCTATCTATCTATCTATCTATCTATCTATCTATCTATCTATCTATCTATCTATCTATCTATAATTCTGCATAATTTTCCATCAATCTATCAAATCAATGAAAGAAAGAAGGTTTAAAAGAATAGAAACGTACATGTGAAAGGGTGTCATGTCAAGATGTTGAAGTCATCCATCCATCATTCTTTCTATCGCTCTATCATTCTCTTCACCCAATCAATTCATCATCGTTATTTTTAACGATCTATCGCTTTCTCCGTCCAGTTCATCCATCCATCATTCCTATCCATCTATCTATTCTATCTTTCACTATGTCAAATCCATCCATCGTTCTTTCAATTGCTCTATTGTTCTTTCGGTCCCATCCATCCATCCATTTCTATTGTTCTGTCTATTGTTCTATCAATCAATGAAAGAAAGAAGTTTTAAAAGAATAGAAACATACATGTGAAAGGGTGTCATGTCAAGGGCGTTGAATCCATCTATCCATCGTTCTGTCTATCACTCTATAATTCTCTTCACCCAACCAATGTCACAGATCAGATCAGGGAATACTCAATTTATCATAATAACAAAATAACACAAAATATCACTTTCTCTGTCCAATTCATTCATCTAGCCATCCATAATTCCATCATTCCTATCCATCTATCTATTGTTCTATCATTCTCTCTGTTCCATCCATCCATCCATCAATATATTTTGTTCTATCCTTTACTCTGTCAAATCCATCCATAGTTCTTTAAATTGCTCTATTGTTCTCTTGATCCCATCCATCCATCCATCCATCCATCGTATAAATTCATCATTCATATTCTATCAACCCATGTCTATCATTCTGTCTCTTGTTCTATCAATGAATGAAAGAAAGAAGGTTTAAAAGAATAGAAAAAGGGGAAGGTGTTGATCGCTGAATTAACCTCCAGCTCCTGTTGTTATGAGAGCAGAAGAGTCGGCCATGAGATGAATGCATGGGAATTAGATTCATCCCTCCAACTAATTGCAAGTTAGCGAAGGACAAAAGAGGCATCCGTAAAACTTTTGGCAAATGCTGGAATTTTAGATTAGACAATGGAATGAACAAAAACAACACATTAAACCAGCGAAGATTATTAATGGTGTTTTGCATGGGCGCTTCTGAATACAGGATATTTAGCAGATTGTTATTTCACAGATGGATTTCACAATTGCCTCTTGAAGACTTGCAGTTGTGTTAAATTCATACTATTTGCAGTCTCCGCTCTAAGGGTAGGTGCTGGAATATATTAGCGCCACAACAAAGTTCATCATTATGTGCGTTATACTCCATTACTTTCAAGTCAACGCCAGTTGCCATGTAGGCCAAGAACACAGCTAGTAATCTGACACTGGGGTCCACGAGTGTTTCAGGGCTTGTGTTTGATCCGTAGCATGTGATTCAGAGCAAACAGCAGCACGCGTGTTCGCAGCCCTAGCGGAGACGGAGCTTCAGCTGCTAAAACACACAGAATGTTAACATTCAATTCACACTTGTGTGGTAGGTGTTGCTCTCCACCAAAGTGGGCTTCATTTTCTGCCTGTTTGAATACAAAGCAGAAGTGTTTTGTTCCCGGGCTCTCCAAAGACACTTATATGTGCATCATTAGTAATTCTGCGTTGACCAGCGCTCACCTCGCTCCTCAGCACGCAAGTGCGTCCACATCACATCACAATAACAGACGAACCTCATCAGAGAGAGCTCTGTTGTGCAGCACTCCAGGCTTTCATGAGCGAATGAAGCAACGGTGCTCGTCTGCTCTCGACAATCCTTCTCACAACTTTTAATTAGCGTCCTGACCACACACTCTGATGCATGCGAGTCTGAAAGCTGGTCACAACGACAAACACATCTGTTCTTCAAACTCATCTTTGTCCTTGCTTTCAGTTTGTTGCAGACAAAAGACACTTAATAAAACATCTTAATGTATTTTCATCATTGCAAACCCTTGTAAAAAAGAAGCTTTTACACTTAAAATATATATTTTTGATGAATTAAAAGGCCACTTAAAGAGAGTACACTTTTTAAAAAGTGCACTTATTTATAATAATATCAAATTAAAAGTTTTACTTTGCTTATCAGCCGCACACTCTAACCAAATTTCAAAGACAATAGAAGTAATTATGAAATTGCATGTAAAGATGAACTTGAGTCCTATTTAAGAGGGGGAAACAGAAAAACTTTTAAATGATTGCATTTATTATACATTTAAAGTAGAATACATTTTATCTTGTTATAAATAACGTGCAATTAAATGTCCAAAAACACTGCATACAGTTCATATTTAAGTATATCATTTTAAAGTGTATTATTTCCATCATAATGACTCTTTAAAAAAGTTTGCTAAATGCACTTTTTTCTCTTTTTTATTGGAGAAAAAAAGTCTTTCTCTGCCACGATGAGCCAAATAGTTGTTGTTTTATGTCAAGTAACTATTACGTTTCCATCCAAAAACGTTTCCAACCTTGAATCACAAGCAATAAATGAATTGAAATGAATGAATGAATGAATCTTTCATCATTTTTATTAATCTCTATGAAGGTGACTATCAGCTTTTCTCAATCCATATCTTATCAAAACCATCATTTCTTTTATTAAATTCAGAATGTTTAATAACTTTCAGCACCTCAACATGATGATCTAGTTTCCCTTATTGGCTGCATTTTAATGGGGACACAAACTTTTAGACGTATTGGAGAAGTCGGGCCTGAACTTGCGGTCACACTGGGCTTTCAGCTTTTTATGAAGACAGCTTTATTTAAGCTCAGCCAAGAGGTCAAACATGTTCTGGCAATGCAGGTTTGCAGGTCAGAGTTCACCAGACTTGCTCTCTCTGTTCTTCAGCGCTCGTTTCTGTGCGTGTGAAGTATGCATTCAAGTTCTGCTCAAAAAATTGTGTTGTCATGTTCTGATTTGTGTAAGTTAAGATGGTCTCTTTGGCTCTCCTGTAGCTCAACCAGTAGAGTATTGGTGCTTGCAACATAAAGGTCATGTGTTTGATTCCCAGGGAAAGCAAGAACTGATTAGAATGTCAATGTTTCTTGAATGCAATGGAAGTCGCTTTGGATAAAGCCGGTCTCTTTGATGTGCCTCTCTGCATGTTTTATCTGTGATCTCACGCCAGCGGGTGGTGATGAGGAGGAATGGCGTGATGCCATGAGGAGACGGGCAGGCGGGAGGGCTGGTGTAAACCTGGACCCCTTGAGAGCTCCAGTGCGTTCTGGACAGATCCATAAAACGCATGAAAAATGATTTGGCTGTGACTAATTGCCTGTTTAGTGTCGTAGAAAGTTGTGAAACAGACCATTGGCTTTTAAAACCTGAGTAAGGGACGGGATTAATTATGCAGAAATATATTCCATAGCCAAGTTTCTTATAAAATAAGAAGAATATTATGGGACAAATGACAGGGGGATGGATGGAGGTTTATGGGAAGATTTTGCGCCACCTTTGCGAAAGAGAAGTACACTTTTGCATTCTTTGTGTTTTCAGACCCTCAATTGCACAATTTACGATTGTATTTTAGCTTTCATTTACATTCTCTTCAATTTAGAGTGTTTTTCCACTGAAGTAGGAGTTCAGTTTATCTTTACATGCAATTTGATAATTTTGTTGTCATGAACATGTGGTTGAAGTAATTGCCAAATGTAATGACAAGCATTTATGGTAAACATCAATATTCTTTAAAATCATCTGTTTCTCTACTTTTGCAATGATGAAGTTGTCATTTACAACATTTAACAACGTATTCCAATTTAATATCAAATAACACACTACTGTTAAAATTCTAATAAAATATTTTACATATTCTTTGGTATGTTATTCAACACAAGTGCACGTCTTTAAAGCCTGTCAAATGATTATTAAAACAATGATGTCAATGATGCAATGATGACTTTAAACTTGTGAAATGCATTTTTACACTGTTCAAGTCTTGAAAGTGTGCTCTATTTATTATTTTTTTATTAATACTATCTGCAAATACAGTTTCTTATGCAAATATTAAGATGAATACTATCTGAAGTGCTCATTCAGGAGAACTAAGAACATGTCTTTCTCATGTCATGCCATATTTAATGTGTATTTTTGCACTTTCCAATCTTTATATATTGCTAGAAGAGGCTGATGATCAGCATTGGCCTGTTGCGAGCGATCAGTCGAATAAAACAGTGCTTCTTCTCTATTAAGGGTGGGACAGATTTGTAGACCTGTGGACTTTTTTAAAGGACTGCTAGTTGCCCTGCACTAAAGTTCATTTTTAGCTCTCCACTTCTTCACCATGACAGGATCTTGGCATGTCCTTTTACAGACAGAACTGAAGTACTTTCCAACCGGCCAATAAACCAAGATCCCAAGCTCAGCATTGGGAAAAAAACTCAGCAGCAATTCCACGGACACTCGAATGGATGCTCTCGAGCGCCGCAGGAGTGATTGAACAACAGGATGTCCGGAGAATCATTATTGGCTGATTTCTGAGAGTGTGTGGGACATGAACTGATATTGATTGAGTCTCCTCAACATGAGTCTTGATGCGGACAGCGAGAGGACTCGTCTTGCCTTAATAGCGGATCTCGAGTCGAGCTTTCGGGTGATCAGGATTCTTCAGCCTTCAGTGTCGTAAATATAAACCATCAAAACTACTGATGAAATCCACTTTAGCTTTCTCTCTTTGCATTTTTCTAGATTCCATTTCAATCGTTTGATTCAATTTCGAAGAATTAAAAACCATGTGTAAGTAACTGAATTCTTCAAGTTTTAAACATTTAATGAATCATTTTTCATTTCAACAACAATAGGATTTTATGAAATGCGTTTACATTTTTGGTGGATTCTGTGCTTTAGGGTTTAATACAAGATTATTCTCAAAAACTTTGGAAATCAAATGAATACATATGACTTTCTTTGACAATAAATACGTTGTAGCAATTATTATTAGTAATATTAATTTGAGAAATGCATTCTACTGTAGGAAAGTAATTCATTTATGTTATATTTCTTCAAGTTAAACCAAACTTTGATTTTATGTGTGTATATCAGACAATATTTTTATCAAATGAAATATTGATGTCAGATATAATATTTAAAACGATTATATAGTAAAATCAATTTTTTTGACTAGATTCCATTTCCATTTTCTGCATGGTGGAAAGCACAAGGCCCTACATTATTCATAAACCTGTGCTGTTCATAACTGCTTTAATACAGCGTGCACAATAACAACTAGCATTAACATTTTACAATATACTTATATGTGGACCAAAGTATGTAAAAGTATGCAAAGAAAGATAATCATGGACAAGACTAGACAAAAAATGGCCAAAGGATTTCAGCAACAAAATGATTTGCTCCTGTGGTCCTGAACATCCACCTCAGGAAACATGTGGGTGGATCTCGCTGATTAAACAAATTCATATATGGTCCACCACATACTTTCTGGCTCGTAATTAACCTGTGCCAGCGTTCACCGCCCTTCATTATCCCAGTTCTCTCTCTTATAGTCAGATACCAGGAGACAAAACGAAAACTGCTCACAGTCCACATCACAAACCCTACACACACTATATGCTTTAAACTCTCTCTTTCTCTCTCTCTCTCTCTCTCTCTCTATATATATATATATATATATAGAGAGAGAGAGAGAGAGAGAGAGAGAATATAAAGCATATAGTGTGTGTAGGGTTTTTGATGTGGACTGTGAAGCAGGAACACCTCTTTCGCCTTCAGAACTGTCTTAATTCTACGTGGCATTGATTCAACAAGGTTATTTAGAAATGTTGGCCCATATTGATAGGAGCATCTTGCAGTTGATGGAGATTTGAGGGATGCACATCCAGGACACAAAGCTCCTGTTCCCGTTCAAAGATGCTCTATTGGGTTGAGATCTGGTGACTGTGGGGCCATTTTAGTACCATGAACTCATTCAAGAAACATGTTCAAGAAACCAATTTGAAATGATTCCAGCTTTGTGACATGGTGCATAATCCTGCTGGAAGCAGCATCAGAGGATGGGTTCATGGTGGTCATAAAGGGATAGACATGGTCAGAAACAATGCTCAGGTAGGCCGTGGCATTTAAACGATGCCCAATTGGCACTAAGTGGCCTAAAGTGTGCCAAGAAAACATCCCCCACACCATTACACCACCACCAGCCTGCACAGTGGTAACAAGGCATGACGGATCAATGTTCTTATGGTTAAGTGGTACCTGGTGGGCACTTCTGCTGTTGTAGCCCAACCGCCTCAAGGTTGTGCGTGTTGTGGCTTCACAAATGCTTTGCTGAAAACCTCGGTTGTAACAAGTGATTATTTCAGTCAAAGTTGCTCTTCTATCAGCTTGAATCAGTCAGCCCATGACCTCTGACCTCTAGCAGATAATTGCATTCATGACAAATTGAACAGGTGTTCCAAATAATCCTTTAGGCTAGTGTGTGTGTGTATATATATATATATGTATATGGTTTTAAGAAAAGAGATTTAAGAAGGTTTAAGTCACACACTGTTATGATTATGAGCTCTGCGCTCCCCTCCATGGCCACCAGATGGAGCTCACACATATACTGACACTTCACTACACACTACATTTCCCAGGAACCATCACACTGCACTGATTACACATACACAGCTGGACTCCATCATGTCTGTTTGTTCATGCCACCTGCTACCAATCTCATGAACTATAAAAGACTCCTTCGCCCACAGCTCTGGGCGAAGTCTTGATTTGCCGTAGCTATCATTTCTAAGCGTTGTTTATTCTGTCTTGTTTTGCTGTTTCCGATCCTGCCTGTTTACCCGTGTTCTGATCCTGTTCTGCCTGCCTTGACCACCGCCTGTACCACGATTCTGATCCTGTCTGCCCGCCTTTGTGATTCCTGCCTGTTTATGACCACTCTTAATAAAGACATTGCGTTTGGATCTCTGCCTTTGAGTCACCTCTGTTACACACACACATACTTACATACATACAGTATATACTAATATTACATATAATGTAGTTACATAATTTCATTACAAAGTAAATGTAACTGTATTCTGTTATGGTTACTGAGAAAAAAATGTTAGTTATTTATTAAAACGTTACAAAAGGGTTACATCTGACCATTTTCTGTAAACAGCTAGGATATATTGAATAATCATTTAATAATAATAATATTAATTTGTTGTTGTTTTTTTATTTTCATAGTGCCTCCTGCCATTTAAAGGCCTTTAATAAAGCAATGCTGCTGATGCTTTTGACTTTTGTCTCTCGTCTGAATTTGCAGTTACATCGACCCACACTGCCGTTTGAATCTAATGTTTGTCCCAAGAAAGATCTCAAAGTATAAAGAGGTCTGATTTTGTGGTGGCTGTGCTTTAAAATGAAATGATCATCTCAATTCAAGTGAAGAAGGATTTTGAAAGTATCAGTAAAACTGTAAGGTTAACCCTGGTTTAAATGTTTGAAAATGTTTAATAGAAATTAAGAAAAGCAATCAATATAATCACTTACATTACGTTAATAAAGTAATTGAACTAGTTACACCAGTAAATACATTTTACATTTTTAAATCAATAATTTGAGGAGCAAATGACATCGATGCATCTCTCTGTACAGTCGAGCATTGGTGCTTGCAACATCAAGGTCATGGGTTCGATTCCCAGGGAAAGCAAGAACTAATTAGAATGTCAATGTTCCTTGAATGCAATGGTAGTTGGTAGGTTTGGATAAACGTGTCTGATAAATGTACAAAATGTTTGTGGCTCTCCTCTACATCCCAGGGATTTCGATCTGTTTAGCGCTCATTTACATGCTGAGCTCAACTCTCAGCAGAAGCGAGACCTGCTGACCCGCACCTGTGATTGCCACTGACAAGCTGACAACCTCGTACACGCTTAAAAGGAAAATAATAACCTTGTGTTTTTCTGTCAACCTTATTGTGCTCTGTCAGAAAAGTGGTTGCTAGACAAATCAAGCATTTGATTTTTCCCAAACCAACAGCTCTCCAAGCAGAAGGTGTTTCGATACAGACACTGTTCTTCAAGTGATCTCAATTCCCAGAAGCGAAGAGCATGAAATTATTCGGTTTTTGTGTCTTGATTCTTATCTTTGTAGCTAAATCTATACGTTTAGGTCTAGATTTAAGTTTGGTATGGAGATTAACTTACCTGAGCTTGTGTTTCTGACAGTCTTATTAGATATTTGCCTACTTATTATCAGTCGAGAATCAAACGAGCATTTGAGTGCAGGGATGTCTGACCTCGTGTCCCTCTGTAAGTGTTGGCAGACAAACTGCATCCGTGAATCTTGTTACCCTTTTGTCTGGTTCAGGACCTCAAATACTTCTGGAGGGAAATCAATCAGTTTCTTCAGAGAATCACATCACACATCACCAGCTTTTTGGCAGTTAATATATAATATACAAATATGAGTATAACATATGATTGTATATACGTATGATTTTTACAAATGCACACAAAAAGTTTAACATGATATATATTTATATAACATCAAGGAATATTGAGCAATATGAACACGATTACAAAAGCAATATTGATTTTATTGAAACATTCAAGAAAATTATTAATGCAAGTAATTTTGTTGTTAGTGATTTCAGTTGATTGGTAACAGTTCTATATAGTGTTTTATAATTCTATTATTTATTTTAAGATATTTCTCAGGCAATAAATTTGGAATTTTTAAATAAATGTAAGGAGTGCTGATCTTGGTCTCAGCACACATTAGTCTTGGTCTCAACACACGATGGTCTTGGTCTCAACACACGATGGTCTTGGTTTCAGCACATGCTGGTCTTGGTCTCAACACATGCTGGTCTTTGTCTCAACTCATGCTGGTCTTGGTCTCAACTCATGCTGGTCTTGGTCTCAGCACACACTGGTCTTGGTCTCAACTCATGATGGTCTTGGTCTCAGTACATGATAGTCTTGGACTCAACTCATGATGGTCTTAGTCTCAGTACACGATGGTCTTGGTCTCAACACACACTGGTCTTGGTCTCAACAAATGCTGGTCTTGGTCTCAACACCCAATGGTCTTGGTCTCAACTCATGATGGTCTTAGTCTCAGTACATGATGGTCTTGGACTCAACTCATGATGGTCTTGCTCTCAGCACATGCTGGTCTTGGTCTCAACACACACTGGTCTTGGTCTCAACACACAATGGTCTTGGTCTCAACACACGATGGTCTTGGTCTCAACACACGATGGTCTTGGTCTCAACACACACTGGTCTTGGTCTCAACAAATGCTGGTCTTGGTCTCAACACACGATGGTCTTGGTTTCAGCACATGCTGGTCTTGGTCTCAACACATGCTGGTCTTTGTCTCAACTCATGCTGGTCTTGGTCTCAACTCATGCTGGTCTTGGTCTCAGCACACACTGGTCTTGGTCTCAACTCATGATGGTCTTGGTCTCAGTACATGATAGTCTTGGACTCAACTCATGATGGTCTTAGTCTCAGTACACGATGGTCTTGGTCTCAACACACACTGGTCTTGGTCTCAACAAATGCTGGTCTTGGTCTCAACACACAATGGTCTTGGTCTCAACTCATGATGGTCTTAGTCTCAGTACATGATGGTCTTGGACTCAACTCATGATGGTCTTGCTCTCAGCACATGCTGGTCTTGGTCTCAACACACACTGGTCTTGGTCTCAACACACAATGGTCTTGGTCTCAACACACAATGGTCTTGGTCTCAACACACGATGGTCTTGGTCTCAACACACACTGGTCTTGGTCTCAACAAATGCTGGTCTTGGTCTCAACACACGATGGTCTTGGTTTCAGCACATGCTGGTCTTGGTCTCAACACATGCTGGTCTTGGACTCAGCTCATGATGGTCTTAGTCTCAGTACACGATGGTCTTGGTCTCAACACACACTGGTCTTGGTCTCAACAAATGCTGGTCTTGGTCTCAACACACGATGGTCTTGGTCTCAAGTCATGATGGTCTTAGTCTCAGTACATGATGGTCTTGGACTCAACTCATGATGGTCTTGCTCTCAGCACATGCTGGTCTTGGTCTCAACACACACTGGTCTTGGTCTCAACACACGATGGTCTTGGTCTCAACACACGATGGTCTTGGACTCAACTCATGATGGTCTTGCTCTCAGCACATGCTGGTCTTGGTCTCAACACACGATGGCCTTGGTCTCAACACACGATGGTCTTGGTCTCAACACACGATGGTCTTGGTCTCAACACACGATGGTCTTGGTCTCAACACACGATGGTCTTGGTAAGGATATTACTGTAATACAGATTTAGTGAAATAAAAACAACAACTAAAAGACCAATATTAATAGTGTTTCCCAAACCACGTTTTTAAAGTTTTAAACCGAATTATAACACATTAAGATATTCTTAGTTTTCTGTGCATATATTTAGCAACAGTTTTGCTGCACATGTGGTCCAAAATGTAGAGATATACAAATTAGTTTCTGGGAAAAAGAACATCTTGTATTTTTACTTACTACAGATTCAATCCTGTAGAAGCATCTTGATGAAATCAAGGAAAGATAGTATTGCCTATCATTCAAGAAGGATAAATTATGATACAGTCCTTTTTAATGTTCCTGCATAGTAAGTACTTTTACAAATAGGAGCGATGAGACTCAGATGGTGGTCTGGGGTCGGTGCTGCATTTGTCTATTTAGTTGCTTTCACTGGAACATCAAAGATGTTTCCACAGTCAGAAATCACACATGAATAAAAATCACACCAACCACTTTAGAGAGAGAAAATATTAGAAAGGTTGAGGGAAGAGAAATAGTTTGTTCTGGTTGCGGCAGGAAATAAATGACAGAGATGAAACAAATCAAGTCTGAGTAGCTTCCTTGAGTGAGCCAATTCTGAGTAATCAGTGTGACTGTATTGAGCTTTCTCTCTCCCTTATAGACCCTGATTTGCCACCAGAACATACAACTGTCTGCATCCACTGCAGAATACTTGTCTCGTCATGTATGTAGTGCATTTAAAAACAAAATATAAGAGTGAGCACCAAAGTGTGAAGTGAATTTAGATAACGAGATGATGAGTGGAGATTAGGATTAAATCAAAAGGCAAGTTCCAGCCGCCTTTAATATGGTCTAACAAATAATTATCTATCGCTTTCATGAGGTGTAAATTTACGTCAAGCTCTATTTTTATCATGCTTTACTTCTTTTTAATTTTTTATGCAACATTCATACAGTCTCATAAGAACATCGTGGCAAGAGCTCTTTCATTCTCATCAAGTGTTGTGTAATTTCTGGGCATGTTTTTTTTTTGTAATATTAAAAAAGAACAATCTAGTCGCCTGATTTATTAATTAATATTCCATTAATTTTCCCACTGAACAACATTTAAAATCTGTACTTTCTCTCCACAAATCCTCCCTCACATCTCTGGCTGGGTTTATATTCACAGGGGTTCTTAAACAGTTTTATTTTCTTGATTTTTATTTACTTCAAATCTCATTTATTATCCTTTACTCTTTCTAAGTCTGCTGTATTATATGAGATGAATTTCCAAGGCCTCAAAACTTTGCTGATAATATTCCTTATTATTATTGCAAAAGGACTTTGTTTAATTGTAAAAGCATCCATCCTTTCTGATTTTTATCGAGTCAACATAAGAATATATTTCATATTGTTAGTAATATTTCAAGTTGAACACTTACTGAACTGAATTACTTGATTATCCATACAAATGTTCAAATGTGAGTATCAAATATAATCCATTATGGCTTTTGAGAAACATTTATTATCTCTCAATCATCATTGTATTGCATTGGATTATAACTTTGACTATGGGCTTTCAGATAAATATCCGCATATTTTTGAACATTTTGAGCCTCTTCATAAACATTTATTCCTGTTTTTGTTCCCACTATATATTTATAGTTTTGTAAAGCTTCAGTAAACTACTCCATTTCAATAATAGTTCCCTAACCAAGACGTTTTCAGGCTATTATTTTATATGTCAGACCGTACAGGGTTAAGTAGGGATTACTTATTTTATTTTTTATCCGTCGTCCAAACGGCAGAAAACACGTTCAATTATTCATCAAAGCTTTTAAAATCCAGTAAATAAGCAAAAACGTTTCATTATTGCAAACCTCTGACTATCCCGAGCCTGTCAAGAGTTTTCCCCTGACGCTCCCAGAAATAAACATTTGACAAAAGTCTTAAATCTAATGAAACGTCCCTGTTTTGTTTGGGCACAAAGTAATGATGTCCTGGAGGCAGTGCGATGCTCCGGTTTGAGATGCTGTCTGCTAGTAGTTAAAAATGTTCTCCACTCTTCTGCTGGCCTCTCAGATTGAAGGCTTATTAGTTCCCGTCTCTTGGACTGCAGTCTCCAATAGGACTGTATCAGCAAATCCACTTCATTATCCTCTTTAATTGGCTAAATAATCCCCCTTGCTCCCCACTGAACTTGTTTGTTGGTGGGCAGACTTGCGCTCTAAGGCTGACTGGAGAAGATCTAGTCAATTTTTACACACACACACAAAATAATTGAGAAAAGATACACACTGTCATACATCACACAGCCCAGTTTAAAACAAACTCATCCGTGTGCTTCACTTCAGGGAGCAAAGGCTCTGCAGTCAAATCAGCTCGGCGGTGGACGGCTTCAATTACTAAGCCAAGCTCGTTCATTAAAAGACAAAGCCGTCGATGGCGATCTGATCAGCTAATGGCGTGTCAGGAAAAACAGAGAGGAAGCTTCACCCGCAGCGTTTCGGCCCTTTGAGTGCCGTACAAGAGGAAAAAGAGGAGCGAGAGATCAGCTGTAAAGGTGGTTTGTTTTTCTCCTGATAGATGGCTTTTTCTGGCAGCCGTGCTTTGCTTGTTTATGTTAATGTGTCGGATGACCTGTTGGTCTTCAATCTAACTGGAGGAAATGGCAGATGGAGCAGCGGGGTGTGATCCTTTGATTGTTATTCAATGCGTCCTTCAACACAAAGCCTCACCAACATTAAACACACAAGATGATTGAAAATGTGCACAAAATGTCGAGCTCTGTTTGCCAGCAGCATGAGCCCAGAAGTGAGCCATGTCTATTTAGATGAATATACTGTTCCCTTTCAGGGAACTCGAGCTGTGTCGAAGCACTAGGGGAAATAGCCTTGCGTGAGTCACGTGAAGATCTATGCAACCAATGAGAAGCGAACGCGTGTGAATGCGTCACTGCCGGCCGCAGCCGGTGACGTCATGAGGAAGAGCATAAAGCGCGTCTGAAACCGGGGCGCGTCAGCTCTGAATGCCTTCAGCGTGCTGTGTCTGTGCGAGAGTGGTTTTTGAGACTTGATAGCTTAAAAAATCAAAGAATGAGTGTGAAAAGTGTGGCGAGAGATGAACAGAGTTTCAGACCGTGTGTTTATCCCTGTCCTCGTTTTATAACGGGCAGGGATACACATGTAATGTGTGTTATCTGTTTAGGAGTGGAACATGCACGGTCGGCTCTTGAGGGCGCCGGCTGTAAAGACTGTGAGCAGTTTTCTCTGCATGTTCTCCGCTCCCGCCTGGCGGTCTGTAACGAGGCCGCCCAGGCTAGTGTTCCCCGGGGTTCGGGACCTGCAGCGGCCGAGGCGTTGCGGCGCTCTCAGTCCTGGGGTTCACAAATGGATCTCGCTGAGGCTGCTGGGGTGGGTCCGTCCTTACCTCAGCCCTCACGAGACCAAACGGGTTCCAGTCACGGGCACTCCTCGGGAGATGTTCGTGCTGTGACTCCAACATTAGCTTTGTCGAGTTCCGATAGTGAGATGGACTTAGCTAGTGTTGACCCGGCAGAGGAGGCTTCGCCACTCTCCTCGCCGGCGTTTGAAGAGCTAGTTGAGGTTGTGGCGCGAGCTGTCTCTCGTCTGGATATTGAATGGCCGGCGGAGACCAGAAGCGCCCGTCCTAAAAGAAGTATGTTGGACGAGCGTTATCTGCCGGCTCGCGTCACTCCCCCGCGCCGAGCTATGCCTTTCCTTCCCGACTTGCATGCCGAGGTATCCAGATCGTGGGAAAAGCCAGCCTCTGAGAGAGTTCATACACGGAACAGTTCGATGTATACGAATCTCGCAGGGGCTCAAAGCTATTGCTATGGGGGGATGCAGAAGGTGGATGAGGCGCTTGCGAGCTACCTTGTGCCCCAATCTGCGTCCTCCATTAAAGCTCCGGCGCTCCCCTCCAAGCCGATGCGCGTCACGTCGTCTTTGGTGGGGAGAGCGTACTCAGCCTCTAGTCAAGCCGCAGCGTGCCTGCACACCACGGCTCTGCTGCAGGCTTATCAGGCTGAGTTGCTGGGGGACCTCAACGAGGGCGGCGGTATCGGTCCGGAGACAGTGGCAGAGCTGCGCCGGACCGTGGATCTGTCTCTCCGGGCCACTAGGGAGACGGCCTACTCTGTCGGTCGCTCCATGGCAGCTCTGGTGGCTACGGAGAGACATCTTTGGCTCAATTTGTCTTCCATCAAAGATAGGGACAAATTTGTTTTGCTGGACGCTCCTCTGTCCCCTTCGGGCTTGTTCGGCGACGCCGTAAAAAGCGTTGTCGACAAGTTTCAGGAGGCTGCACGACAGCAGGTGGCGTTCAGTAAAGTTATTCCCCGCCGCCCTCCACGTGAGACCGCCAGTCAAAGGGGGTCTCAGAGCTCTTCACACAGGGCCGCTCAAAAACGAAGTGTCGCCACCCGTCTTCCTCCGGCTAATCCCGGGGGGTCGGGGCGACAGGCTCAAGCCTCTGGCAAGAGGGGCGATCTGAGGGCTGTCCTGAGCGCTAAGAAGGCTAAGAGCAAGCGGCCCTGACGCCAAGCCGCAACAAGGTGGTGTATCCCTGGAGCAGCTGACCAGTCAGCCCGCCATGGGAAAACCACCCCCTCTGAGGAGGGTCCTAGAGCACTCCACCCGGGAATCCGGAAATCCCGGCCCAGTGGTGGACATGCCATCAGCACCAGAGGCCAGCCCCGGGAGGCTGGTTCCCCTAGTAGAATTCCGGGATGCGTGGTCACGGCTACCCGGTATCTCTCAGTGGGTCCTGCGCACGGTCACCTTAGGGTACCACCCCAGTTCTCGGGGGTCCTACAGTCTGCTGTAGGCCCTCAGCAGGCTCTGGTCATGGAACAAGAAGTAGACACTTTGCTGGCGAAAGGGGCCATCGAGTATGTACCCCTCGCAGAGAGCAAGTCCGGGTTCTACAGCCGGTACTTCATAGTTCCAAAGAAGGATGGAGGGTTGCGGCCCATTCTGGATTTACGTCTCTTGAATCGTGCGGTCAAGCGTCTAAAGTTCAAAATGCTAACGCTCAAACAGATCGTAGTGCAGATCAGATCCGAGGATTGGTTTGTCACAGTCGACCTCAAGGACGCTTATTTCCATGTCTCCATCCTTCCGCAACACAGGAAGTTCCTGAGGTTCGCCTTTGGGGGAAAGGCGTACCAGTATCGGGTGCTTCCTTTCGGCCTAGCGCTCTCACCCCGCACGTTTACGAAAGTCGTGGACGCTGCTCTAGCTCCCCTGCGGTCACGGGGCATCCGTGTCTTAAACTATATAGACGACTGGCTTATTCTGGCCCAGTCGCCGCAGTTGGCGGAGCAACATCGAGATGTAGTGCTCGCACACATAAAGGAGCTGGGGTTGAGGCTGAACGCCAAGAAGAGTGTCCTTTCTCCTGCTCAGAGAACCACCTTCTTGGGAGTCGTCTGGGACTCAGTAGCGATGTCGGCCCGGCTTTCCCCCGGGCGCATCCAAGTTATCTGTTCAGCCGTCAAGAGCATCAAGTTAGGCCAGCCACTCACTGTCAGACACTTCCAGAGGGTGTTAGGGCTCATGGCAGCGGCTTCCTGCGTCATCCCGTTGGGCCTGCTGCACATGAGACCCCTGCAGTGGTGGCTAAAGACCAAGGGGTTTTCCCCGAAAGGGAACCCGCTTCGCATTATCAAGGTCACGGGGCGATGCCTACGCGCCTTGAGTATGTGGAAGAATCCTTGGTTTCTGTCTCAAGGCCCAGTGCTAGGGGCTCTGGCTCGGAGAGTCTCTCTCTCGACAGATGCCTCCCTCTCGGGCTGGGGGGCGGTCTTGAGAGACCGCTCCTCACAAGGTCTATGGAACAGTCGGCACCAAACCTGGCACATAAACATGTTAGAGTTACTGGCGATCCGCAAAGCACTCCGTGCGTTCCTACCGGACCTTCGCGACCACCATGTCACTGTTTTCACCGACAGTATGACTGCGGTTGCGTATATCAATCACCAGGGGGGTCTGCGTTCGCGACCACTTTACAAGATGGCGCGACAGATCCTCCTCTGGGCCCAGGGAAAGCTGCTCTCCATCCGGGCGGCTTACATCCCGGGGGTCCAGAATGTGGGAGCAGACGCCCTGTCGAGACAGGGGGCGAGACCAGGGGAATGGCGACTCCACCCCGAGGTGGTGGAGCAAATTTGGGAAAGGTTCGGAAAGGCACAGGTCGACCTGTTTGCCTCGGTAGAAAACTCCCATTGCCCTCTGTGGTTTTCACTCACACATCCAGCGCCTCTGGGGCGGGATGCCGTGACGCAGGCGTGGCCGAGGTTACGCCTGTATGCTTTTCCCCCGATCGCTCTGCTCCCGGGAGTTCTGGCCAAGGTTCGCCGGGACAAGGTCCGTCTCACGCTAGTGGCCCCCCACTGGCCGTCCAGAATATGGTTCGCGGACCTTGTGTCCCTCCTCGACGGGGTCCCCTGGGAGATCCCGATCAGGAGGGACCTTCTGTCCCAGGCGGAAGGTTGCATTCTTCACCCGCAACCAGGGCCGTTGAAACTGTGGGTCTGGCCCCTGAGGGGGCCCAGCTCATAGAGGCCGGTCTCTCAGCCGAGGTTGTTGAGACCATCCTGCAGTCCAGAGCTCCCTCCACGAGGAAACTCTACGCCTTGAAGTGGAAGCTCTTCACTTCTTGGTGTAGTGAAAGGCAGCTGAACCCAGTAACCTGCCAAATTGGCAAAGTACTGGAGTTCCTGCAAGAAAGATTTGTGGCAGGGCTGTCCCCCTCCACCTTGAAGGTCTACGTGGCTGCTATAGCGGCTTGCCACGTACCTCTGGGTGGGGTGTCCTTGGGCAGGGACCCCCTAGTCACTCGTTTCCTCCGTGGTGCATTAAGGCTGAGACCTGCGGCACAGACCAGGGTGCCTGCCTGGGACTTGTCCATGGTACTCCTAGGCTTGTCCCAGCCACCCTTTGAACCTCTAGAGGGTATCTCTATCAAGTACCTCTCGCTAAAAACCCTTCTTTTGCTGGCTATCACTTCGCTTAAGAGGGTCGGGGACCTTCAGGCCCTCTCAGTGGCCCCATCATGTCTTGAGTTTGCGCCCGGGATGGCGAAAGCTTTCCTCCACCCGAGGCCGGGCTACGTCCCCAAGGTTCCCACTAATGTGGCTCGGTCTATCACGCTGCAGGCCTTCTGCCCTCCCCCATTTGAAGATCATGAGCAGGAGCACAAGAACAAGGTCTGTCCAGTGCGAGCACTGGACGCTTACGTTCACAAGACTGCCACGTGGCGTAAGTCGGACCAACTGTTCGTTTGCTTTGGGGCCCCCGAGGGTGCCCCAGCTTCCAAGCAAACTCTGAGCAGGTGGATAGTCGAGGCTATCTGTCTAGCTTATGAGTCGGCCGGACATGCTTCTCCTTTGAGGGTCCGAGCCCACTCCACTAGGAGCATGGCGGCATCCAAGGCTCTCCTCTCCGGAGTCTCCTTGCCTGACGTTTGTGCTGCGGCTGGCTGGTCCTCGCCGCACACATTCATGAGGTTCTACCAGCTAGACCTCGATGCCGCCCCGGGAACCAGGGTGCTCTCTCAGTGAGCTGGGACACACCCGGATGCTGACCTCGCTGAGGTGGCGTTGGCATAGCGTTCCCCTAGTGCTTCGACACAGCTCGAGTTCCCTGAAAGGGAACGTCTCGGGTTACTTATGTAACCCTGGTTCCCTGAGGGGAACGAGACGCTGTGTCTTGGCCTCAGCTCCGGGCGCATCCGGGCCCGCTTCAGGCATTCATGGCTGACGCGCCCCGGTTTCAGACGCGCTTTATGCTCTTCCTCATGACGTCACCGGCTGCGGCCGGCAGTGACGCATTCACACGCGTTCGCTTCTCATTGGTTGCATAGATCTTCACGTGACTCACGCAAGGCTATTTCCCCTAGTGCTTCGACACAGCGTCTCGTTCCCCTCAGGGAACCAGGGTTACATAAGTAACCCGAGACGATTCTTTCATAATAATAATAATAATAATAATGTGTCTTAGAATAATTAAATCATCCAAAGTCTGGGAAAATAATTAAACAAAGTAAACACAGCTATATATATTTACACCACTGCAACACTTGACTCAAAGTCTTTATCCAGTATATGATGTATTATAATGCATTGTATGATCTCATAAATATTTGTAACCACAATTATAATTCATTACACTACTTATCTATTCATTGTTCCACTTTTATGAAGTATCATGCATTAAAACACACGATAAACAACCGATTTCAGTTGCAACAAGGAATCTGCAAACATTATAATGCCTTTTATCTTTGGTTATAATTATATATGACAATATATAATGCATTATAATGTATGAATACCTTTATAATCTATTATGGACAATGGCTTTAAGTAAAGTGTTATTTTCCTTGATTGGACTTGTGGCTGAATCAGAAACCATGGTTCATTTTTTAACAAGGCGTTAGTAATAAAGGATTATGATAGACGTTGGAGAGGAATTCATGCTGGATTGTGAGTTTCAAATGCTGGTTTTTGTATGTACACAACCACCCTAAAATTATTATAGCTTTTAATCCCCATAAATCATAAACAGTTTGCAGATTCTAGCAGTATGATGTCACATTGATTAGGCCACGCCCACAACTGCAGACAGACTCAACCCCTATTTGCATAGCTCCGCCCCTGAGTGAGCCGAACACCGTCTGCCATGTTTATTTCCTCCTCACAGAGCAATAACAGCAGCCTTCAAGAGTGAAATATATTCTTAAGTTATTCAGTCGAGAGCAGAGATTGATAGTCTGTTTTTCTTCTGTTGTTTGAGTGGATGCAGTCAGTTTTGACTGCAAGAGATGAGCTAATCTGATTGGATGTCATGTGTTTGACCTCTTACGATTCTATAAATTTCCTGTTTTTACACTAGAGGCTGCATTTTGCCTGTTAGAAATACATGCTCTGTTTTAATGTCATTTTAAGGTGTGGTGGAAAGACCCCCGCTGTCATGCTTGATTTTATTCCTCAATCTGACCTCATGACCCACCTTCAGGTTTCACAAGATGAACGTCTTGCCTTGAGAATGTCGGAAGTGTGTTGGAAAGGCCATTAGACGAAGGTTTGCAGAGCAAGCCGGTGGCTCGGGATCCATCGGTCTGACCATCTCTGCTCCCACGGGAGATGAATCTGAGTAAATGATTACGCTGAGGGGGTAATTAAGAACAATCTGTCTTCAAACACTCATTTTGCAAAGGCTACTTTGCCCTTCATTTGCCTTTCCATTTTCTCTAATGTATAATTTCGCTCTCTTTTCTCCCTCTCTCTCTGTTCCACCCACTCACACATTTCTTCCCACCACAGGATTGTTTTTGCGCTGTAGAGTAAATACCAAAAGCTCTAACAGAGAGGCAGGTTTTTGTTAAAGACCCTCAAAGCCGGGAGACGAGGACTCAGCTCGGACGCCCTCCTCGCCGAGGATCGATCAGTGCTATTGGCAACATCCCTTTGAATAAAACACAGCACTATTGAGTTCACAATCCCCACTGGGCACAAGAATGGGGAGACATAACCTTTCGCATCTCGGCTTTGTGCACCGAGATTCAAGTCATCACCCCCAACGACCCCGACCTCCCCGCCGAGAGGAGAGAGGCAAGAGAAGCAGTGTAAATGTCAGAGAGGAAAGCAGGCACTTCAAAATATGGCTGTTTTTATCCTTTCCCTCATGCGCCCAAACCAAAGGCTCTATGGGTGCGATCCTCAAACACGCCAGGTTTGGCTGACTACCATCTAGAGACAAACGCATTACACTTCCATTCAAATGTTCAGAACAATCAAGAATTTATGCATTTTCACCAAGGCAGCATTAATTATTTCTCCTTCCACTGTTATGTGCTGATCAAAACACAGACGAAGGAGCAGAAACGAGCAATATCAAATGTAATTCTGTGTAAAATAATGCGATCATCAACATTAAACATCGTATAAATCAAAACGGTCTAATGTCACTTGATCGACTCCATCTGTGTTTCATCATCGCTCTGAATCCCGTCTGGATCAAGTCTTTGAGACTTGAGAGTTTTTATGGCTTTTTGCTCAAAATTATGCTTTTTTACGAAACTTACCCACATTCAAGAAAAAGGAATGCATGAAGCAAAAACAAAACTTTTTTAGATTTTTTCAGATACTCATACAACAAAATATTCTGGCGGTGGCTGGCAAATTTAAAAAAAAAAAAACACTGGCAGGGAAAGAGTTAATTTGATTAAAAAAAAAGGATTTCATTTTACTGGAAAATGTGATACTTTGTTCTCAAAATTCTTTGATGGTTAAAAAGTTAGAAAACTTTACATTGTAACATTATAATTGGGAAATTAAATTTGAAAAATAATACAATTCTTCTTTGTTGTTACTTCTTATTTCCTAACCTAAGAATAAAGTTAAGAACATTTTGTATTAGCAGAACATTTTTAATAATGTTTTAATCTATTTAAAGAATAGCTCTCTTTTTCTTCTTAAAGACAAAATAAGAACCGGGGAACATTTTTAAGAGCTTTATCTTCAGAAATTTCTTAAGAAGATTTTTGTAAGTCTGTCTCCAGATCTGGATATTCTTTAATTATATTGAACAGAAATGTTAATTTTGTGTTTTATATGTAGCATTTTAGAATGATTTGAGGGTGTTTTTGTTTTCAAACATTTGATGGTTTAAACAATGTTAAAAAATATTCGCCTTTGCCATCACAGGAATAAACAGTATTTTAAAATATGCAACTATTTAATGCAGCCTTGGTGAGCCGAAGACACTTTAAAGCAAAAGATAGATTTCAAAAACGAAAAAAAAAGATTGACAAAGAACGGATGAAGAGACGAGAGCATTTCATGCGGGACTTTGAATGTGTGCGATAGTCATAAAATGACTTTAGCAAGTCTTGAAATTTTCCCATATATAATTTATTTAGTAATTCATTTATTGTTTTTTAATCTATTATCTATGTATTTAATATTAAATAGTATACAGTCCTGTCTCAGTTCGTTCTTGTTTTGTATATTCAAAGTTGGCTGTTCTCTCAGAGGTCCTTGTTTTTCTGTTTGGCGGGGACGTATGGCAGTACAGTCTGAGTGCTCTTATCCGAAACCGTTTGTGTGCTGCTGTTCCGTAACAGTTTTTTCCGGCAGCCCGGGTTAAGAAGACCTTTCCTCGGTAGTGTGTGAGAGCCCATCACCGGCACCTTCACGGGAGAGGGGCCCGCGGACGCCGTTTCCCGACAGTTATAGAGTCCCGATGGGAGATTGGAGGAGGACAGCGGCGGGACCGGCGAACAGGCCAGTGGACTGGCCTCACTGTCCGTGTCCGGGGTCCCGCAGTCACCTTTATCGTCCTCCTCGCCAGCGTCCTCCTCCTCGTCTTCGTCATCATCGCAGCACAATGCGTGGTAGAGGATCTTGTCGCTGAAGCGGACCCGCTCTCTGGTCCCGGACGTGCGGGAGGTTTTCTGGCTGTGCGTGGAGCTGGACGCCTCTTCGCTGGAGGAGTCCGGCGTGATGATTAAAGGACCGTTCGGGACGGGGAGACCCCCGTTCATCTGCGAGTAGACGCTGGCGGTGGTCGGCGCGGACGATGACGGCCTCTCCTGGCCCTCGTCCGTCTCCTCCCTGTGTGCTTTCCGGTTGGCTGTGTTGGACGCCTCCAAGAAGTTGCAGAAGTCCCAGCTGTCCGAGAGCATGTCCTGGCCGAGGAAGTCCAGTCTGAAGGCCTCACCCAGGCCACGCTCGCTGCTGGAAGTGCTGCTCGCTGTCGCCACCGTCCAGTCGTCCGGCTCCAGGTCGAAGTCAAAATCAGATGTGAGTTTGTCGATCTGACCCACCACCTGCATGAAAGAGAGAGAGACAATGATGAAATAATGGGTTTGCGTTCCTTGATCATCAAAGATGCATTAGCATCACCTCAAAGGTCAGTCTAATTTAACTTTGGTCAACTTCAGTTTCTCTTCCAAAGCGCTGAAGCGATGCTAAGATCAACATTCGTTTCATTAAACTGTTTGAACAAAAGTGGAATTGAATTGACTTGTGTTGCCCTCGTTGTCCAACAGAATATATGCGATGGAAGTGTCAGTATATGAAATTAATTTTCACAATTATTTAGTAATTCTCAGAGTGGGCTTTTATGACTCGCCCTGTGATATACTAAAAGTGGGCTTTCGACTGCTTGACTCTTTCTTTCTTTCTTCGGGCTTTTATTATCTTAACTCAAAAGTTTTCCCTTCAAAACACGATATATATATAGAGTAGTTCAGAAGTGTGTTTTTTCATATATATATATATATATATATATATATATATATATATATATATATATATGAATATTGATATACAGGTGTTCAGGTCCAGCTGTGGAACCTAAGATAAAATAATTTCCAACAAAGCATTAAATATTTTTTGTCAGGACTGATACCCATTTTATCAAATATGTTTTTTGTAAAGTTTAAATAAACCACAAATAAAATAATAATAAATAATAATAAAATAATAAATCAAAGTGAGTTTAGGCACATTATTATTTATCACATTATCACATTATTATTTAAATCTGCTCAGTATATACACTCACCTAAAGGAAGTTATTAAGAACACCTGTTAAATTTGTCATGAATGCAATTATCTAATCAACCAATCACATGGCAGCTGCTTCAATGCATTTAGGGGTTGGTCCTGGTCAAGACAATCTCCTGAACTCCAAACTGAATGTCAGAATTGGAAAGAAAGGTGATTTAAGCTATTTTGAGCGTGGCATGGTTGTTGCTGCCAGACGGGCCGGTCTGAGTATTTCACAATCTGCTCAGTTACTGGGATTTTCACACACAACCATTTCTAGGGTTTACAACGAATGGTGTGAAAAGGGAAAAACATCCAGTATGCGGCAGTCATGGGGGAGAAAATGCCTTGTTGATGCTAGAGGTCAGAGGTCATGGGCGACTGATTCAAGATGATAGAAGAGTAACTTTGACTGAAATAACCACTCGTTACAACCGAGGTTTGCAGCAAAGCCTTTGTGAAGCAACAACACACACAACCTTGAGGTGGATGGGCTACAACAGCAGAAGACCCACCGGGTCCCACTCATCTCCACTACAAATAGGAAAAAGAGGCTACAATTTTCACCAGCTCACCAAAGTTGAAGACTGGAAAAATGTTGCCTGGTCTGATGAGTGTGGATTTCTGTTGAGACATTCTGATGGTAGAGTCAGAATTTGGCGTAAACAGAATGAGAACATGGATCCATCATGCCTTGTTACCACTGTGCAGGCTGGTGGTGGTGGTGCAATGGTGTGGGGGATGTTTTCTTGGCACACTTTAGGTCCCTTAGTGCCAATTGGTCATGGTTTAAATGCCACGGCCTACCTGAGCATTGTTTCTGACCATGTCCATCCCTTCATGACCACCATGTACCCATCGTCTGATGCTACTTCCAGCAGGATAATGCAGCATGTCACAAAGCTCGAATAATTTCAAATTGGTTTCTCGAACATGACAATGAGTTCACGGTACTAAAATGGCCCCACAGTCACCAGATCTCAACCCAATAGAGCATCTTTGGGATGTGGTGGAATGGGAGCTTTGTGTCCTGGATTTGCATCCCACAAATCTCCATCAACTGCAAGATGCTCCTATCAATATGGGCCAAAATTTCTAAAGAATCCTTTCAGCACCTTGTTGAATCAATGCCATGTAGAATTAAGGCAGTTCTGAAGGGGGTCAAACACAGTATTAGTGTGTGTTCCTAATAATCCTTTAGATGAGTGTGTGTGTGTGTGTGTGTGTGTCTATAAATATAAATATAAACATAAATATAAATATATATATATATATATATATATATATATATATATATATATATATATATATATATATATATATATAAAATTGCATTTTGAGATTTGCAAAAAATTATGAACTTATTAGCTTAATTCATTAGATATTCAATCAAATATGCGGGGACAATTTGAATCTTTGTAATATCAGTCCAAAGGTGCTGAATAAAATTGTGCAGTTGATTTAAAGAGAGAAAAAGGACCCAAAAACCAAATAAAAATTTCTCTCAGCCATTAGTCGAGGTAAGAGCTAAATAAAGGCTATTTTTATGGCCTGAAGAATAAACATTGCTATGTTCTTCAGACTTGTGTAGCTCTTGGTTTAGGTGTGTTTTTCCTGTCACTTTGTGGCACATAAACACAGAAGGATCAGATGAAAATGCCCTGCTGGCATGAGGGATTAAAAATCTAATTCATTTATCCGGCACAATGACTCCAAAGGAGCAATTAGGAGCTCTAAATCCCTGATTACACCGCAGTGAAAGCCAGAGGAGGGCCTGTGTTTCCGTGATCCGCTCACTGATTTAACAGATGAGTTGCCTGAGACACTTTTCTCATCTCTATCTGTAATCACTGACTGAACGGGTGATACTATATTTTTAGCATGTGCTGCAAAAGCCGGTTGTTGAGTTTGCTCAGGCGCCCCTGGAATACGACTGCTTGACTTTGTGTAATTGCCTTGCTTGCTGTATGTTATTTGCATTGTGTATGTTTTATGTCAAATTTATTACTGGACCTCCCATTGTTTTTCCACCCACATGATGGATGAGTGGCACTACATCATCAATGCATGAATGAAACCCTCTTTAGTAAAAGATGTCAAATGTATTATGCCAATCAAATGATAAATGAGCTCAGAAATAACTTATAGGTAAAGGGCAATTGAGTGATAGGTTGTTATTCATGTTACCATCATCAGCATTGCCATCCAATAGTTGTCCTGCTCTCTCTGTCAGAGTCCAATGAAATAATGCAAATTAATTTATAGAGTTATGATAACTTGTGTAAAGCCGCGGCTGTTTTCAATGGATAATACTTGAGCAGCAAAATCATCATATTAGAATGATTTCTGAAGGATCATGTGACATCAAATACTACCTATTTTGGTTTTATACCTCCTTGGTTTTCAGCCTGTGCTCATAATCTCTGATTCATAATAATCTTGTCATTTCCTGAGCAGTGGACTCTGAGTGTGTAACTTATGGATGAAGGGTAGGAAGCTTAATAACACATGCTGAGGTGCTGAGGATGTGAGATGAAGTGCTGGCCCAAAGGCGGATGAGAAAGCTTTGTTTACTAGATCACTCGTCCCGCAAACGCGGCATTTAATTCAATCAATGTTTTACGGATAGTCTGGCACCGTTGGACACATTTCACAAAGCCCTGTCATCCAAGAGAACCATAATTTCATCAATATTAGGTCCGTTATGACTCATGCCATTTTTAATATTAATTGGAACTGCAGCATATCCTCATAGGAACAAGTGCACTGTCAGTAAAAGTTATTTCCAATTCCAAATGAAAGGTGAAGTGTGTAATTTCTGAGCCACTAGAGGCATCAGACAGACACCCTTAAAATATAAAGTTCCAAAAGAGTTATTTCGCAGTGATGCCATAGAAGAACCACTTTTAGTTCCTGAAATAAACTTTTAGTGAACAATTCTTAAAGACCTGTCATGCTTTTTCCAGGTTCATTCCATTAAAAAGCTGCAGTTCTTCTCTATCAGAGTAAGTGTTTCTGAACTCCTGAAACGCCTCCATTGAGTCTTGAGTTTCTTCGGGAACAAACACTCACAATATTCCTCGTTATAATAATTAATGCGCAGACTAAAGGGGCGGGGCTTGAGTGAGTGAGTCGTGTGTTGAAACTGGCGGTTATGGGAAGGGGAGAGACATTTCACAAACACACTAGAAGCTCTCAACCACACACCGATCTCTCGATCAACACAGAAGCTATCGATCAACACACCGATCCAGCCGACCAATCAGAGCACAGTGTGCTTTCAGAAGGAGGGGCTTCATAGAGACAGGAACTAAACAGAGCGTTTCTGACAGACTGAGAAGATACGGATATAGGGAAAATAACCAACATTCAAGCAGGAAAACCTGATCTAGTGGAAACAAACACAATCAAGACGTTTAATAATCTGAAGAACCTTTTCTCTATAAAGAGAAACTATACAGAACCTTTTTTGCATTAGAAAATGTTCCATAGATGTCGAAGGTTCTTTATAGAACCATAATGACACCAAAAAGCCTTAATTTTTAAGAGGGTTAACATAACGTTTCTTGAACACTCCCATTTGCTACTGGTCATAAAACCGTGATTTTTGTAATAGCTTCTAAATAAGCTAACTTTAAAAGATATGTAATTGAACAGAAGTCATTTCACAGGTCACAACACTGTTCACTGATAATGTCCGCTGTGTGGCGTAATCTTCGACGCTCCACCTCCGTTCTAGAATGGAACAGGCATTCCTCGGGGTAAACAAAATCATTCAAATGAGCCCGACTAGGCGATGCCCTCACCCCACAACACCTCCTGAAGCAATTTAACTAGATAGCAGAGCAAGCTTAAAGGGTCTGTGCAACCTTTCTAGGTCACAGATGGGCTCGACGCAGCCACAATGAGCAGTAATCCCTGCGCCTTTTCTCCGAGATGCAGAGAGTGAGTGGGCTATGGAGTAAATTATTGGGTAAACAGATTGCCTAAGTGTAAAGGATGAATGAACACATCAGGAAGAAGTCATTAGCGTTGGGACACATTGCGTTTTAACTGGAAGGAGCACAATGAGAACCTGCAAGAGTAATTACAGTCTATAGGGTAAAAATCACATCCTTTTGTCGGCCTCGGCCTCATAATGGCAGAGATTGCAGCTGGATTATTCAACTCAGAAAAGATTCCTCTTCCCACTCCGGTGCTTTCAGCTGACGCTCGTCTGACTGGCTAAATTACACACCGGCTCCAGCTCCAGCTCCAGGAAAACAGCACATTGTATGTGAAAGACCTGCAAGTGGAACAGTTATGTCTGGTGTAGCAAACGACACCAAACTGGCCTTTGCAATCTGCATTTCTGAACATGTCTGGAAACAATCAGTTGATAAGTGAGTTAATATTGAGTTACATTTTAGATACAATACCCCAGTTACTTTGTAACAAAAATAGGTTGTTTTTGCAAGTTTCCTTTGCAAGTGAGTCATACGTTCATCTGATTCCGTCAAACACACAGACTGAATCAATTAAAAACACGGATTCACTCGGGATCAAAACAAGCAACTGTGTTTATGAATCATTTATTCAAGGATCTATTGTAAGTGTTTCTAATAGAATATACCATAATATATTGGCATGCAAAAAAAAAAAAACTGAAATCACGAATGGTTCGTCACGACCGAATCACAGATAAATAAAAAGTCTTGACTGTCTGTTTCTTGTAAACAATGTGTGTTTACTGCTAGATGCAACATGTATGGATTCATGTATGGATTCTATATTTTTAAATTATTCACAGATTAACGGTTGATGTATAGATAAATACAGTAATAGCTTGAGATACGAGCATAATTGTAACGAAGGGTCAGAAGCAGTGGGATCCATTTGCAGCTAAAGAATAATCATGGTACAACAGGCAGGCATCAATCACAAGTAGAAGAGTTAGCAGAGACAAGGCAGAGACGTAAACGGTAAGGCAGGCAAGATTCAGGGCAGGCAGTGATGGGTCGTCACAGAATAAACAGTCTGGGGTAATACACAGAAGTTAAGATAAACACGGGGTAAACACTCAGAACTGTTAGCTGGGGCAAAACAAGACTTCGCACTGAGGAGATGGGAATGTGAGAGTTTATATTGCACAAGAGTGTTATCAGGTGGAGGGTTAATCAGAGCAAAGCAAGGGATTGTGGGAAATGGAGTCTTGGCAATCTAGCACCCTCTGTGGTGATCGGAGGGGACCACAGAGACCATATTCGTGACAATAATCCATTCAAGGACGAACTCGTAACTCGAATTGCTCGCATCTCAAATCATTCTTTTCCATGAGAAATAACAGAAAAAAAAATTATTAGTGCTAATAAACATGTTTTTAATTGCTATAGAGAGACACACACACACACACACACACAATTATAGTACATGAGGATTCCTGTGATATGAAATGAAAACGTGGTTTTAATTATGAGTTCTTGCCTTCGAGACAGACGATACAGTAGCGGCTAATGACGGCATGTGAGGAGGAGGAGAAGGAGGAGGAGGAGGGATAATGTAAATTATGCAAACACAATACGGGA
>JAWRVZ010000058.1:440000-487500 GCA_037043235.1 Rhodeus uyekii
GCGTCAGATACTCGGTTCAGCTGATACTGTGAATGAATATTCAGAGGTGATGTCACAGAGCGAGAGATGGTAGGAATGAGTGCAGCGCTGCGGCCGCTGGCGTCATGGGTTATCTGGAGTCGGGCAGTCAGACATTTGACTTCAGGCAGAGAGAAAAGTCCTCATTCCTGCTTTAAGAGGCCAAAAAGGGGCTTATCAGAAAGAGATGATAACAACGTATTTTGGCGTGTAAGAAGAAAAGAAAAAAAATTGAATAATGACAGTCATGATTGTTTTGTCAAAAGTTGTGGCAAAAATTGTTAGTAAACAGAAATTTTTCCAGAAAATCAAGAATTGCTCAAAGAAAAGTATCACATTAACACGTTTTGCTCAACACATGATTATTCCCTTAGTGTGTATTGGAACAAAACAAAAAAAGGAGGGAAAAAGCGCATTTGACATAATTTCACACAAAACTCTAAAAATGGGCTGGACAAAATTGTTTATATATATATAAATATGTATATTGTATATTGTATATGTATATTATTAGCTTATTTATAATATATATATATGTTTATTATATATAACACAAGTCATATTTATATATAAATGTAAAAAAATAAAAATAATTTAGATTAGCTGTCAATAAAGAAAAAAGAGATAAAAAATTGGTTTGTCAAAGTCAAATCATGCACAAAAGAATAAATAAATAATTTCTATATAATTTTATATATTATATATACATTTTCAATATTGATTATTAATGAAAAAATATATATATTTTTTAAAGTTTTAAATTACTTTTTTTACTTAAAAAATATAGATTTCTTTTATTTTTTTCAAAATTGTTCAGAGATTATCTGTCACTAAACACTGATGTTTAAAGTAAAAAAAAACGTTAATAAGAGCATAAGAGCAGGAGCATGAATGGTCAAAATCAAAAATGAAGTATTATACAGGGGAGTTCACTTATCTCGACTCACGGTTAACTCGCCAATCCTATTATGTCGACGTTTTTGAAGTGGAACCGCCAAACTCCCTATTTGTCTTAGTATTTTCTTGTGGGTCATGTTGATTCTTTTCGCCGAAAAAAGGGACACAATTGCCACTTCACACAGTAATCTCGTGACTCGAGCGTACCTACTGTAGTTCGCGGTCCGCTCACGGTTCACTCACTGCCGTTGATCTCGTCTGAGGGATAACATGCTGTAGCAATTCTGTTGTTTTTTCTTCTAAAAATGTCTGGAGGTGTTAAGAGAAAACTGTATAATCAATCAATAGAGAAAAATGAAATCATACCGCAGCTAGAAAAAGGAACAAAACCGGCGGAACTTAGTCGTCAGCACGGCATTCCAGAAAACACCATTTCAGGATGGAAAAAGAAGGTCGACGTGATAAAAAAAAATGTACGAGAAGTCTGTCTTTGATCCAGAAGGACATATGTTTTTTACATATGCCTTTTTACATATGCATTCAAACATATACACAGTACCGATCGTTTCATCAAACAAATCGCGGCAACACTGTTGTGTAAAAAGACACCAAAACTCGTGCATTTACATTCTCATTTAATAACTCACATCATGTAATCAATAAATTTTCATTTTTCTTTCTTGCAAGGGTTGTTGTCTTTGACTCTGACAGCTGGCGGTGATAGGCTGTCTGAACTGTCAATCATGCAAGAAGACGTGATTGGCTGTGCTGCCATGAAGGCGGGCTCAGGCGGGTTATATGCAGGAAAATCTGCATAATATATAATCTCGATGCTTTTTTGACACCCCCGAGGCCGTCGACATAACCGAACTCCACTGTATATTGTTTATAGTTATATCGTTAATAGTTGACATTCAAAATGATTCACAGATGAATTGGTCACAAATGTTGAGGTTGAGATGAATAAGAGAATAACCGATCAATTAATTGTTGAGATGAGATGTAACGACGTCTATGGTGAAGGAAAAAAAAAGTATTCATACAAAGCCAGAAAATAAAGCCAAATGTAGAGTTCTGCTTTTGGACAGCTTTATTCGCTACAAAGTGCATCAAGTGAAACTCTCCAACAGAAGCCTGTGCGTCTTTACACTTGAAAGGTGTTCAGTGCACTGGGGATTTCAGTCAGAGCTTGTCTCAGGCTATTAGTGAGTCAATGCAATACACTGTCGCGCAGTGAGATTTCAAAAGCGAGCATGTTTGTCGTTGTGATGCTGTATGAGAGCTTTAACCAATGATTTGGGTCGCTCAGACCTGATTGGTTAGATGTGTCACTCATCCCGTGCCGAGGGTGTGAAGTGTGTCTTTGAAGTGCCCCCCCCCCCACCCACCCCCCGACCGTTAGTGGCTAATTATCCTGTCATACATGGGAGCATGGGCTCCGGCGTTCATTAAGCACACAACACCCTCCTTTTTATCTAGACTCCGAAATAACACTTCAAGCAGACCTTAACACATGCTGCATATTCACAAACACCGTGAGTGGGGCGGCGAGCCTCTCAACAGCTGGATAATCAGAAGCAGCATAAAAACACAGATGTATAATGGGTGTCAGTCAATGGCGGAGAGCTCGAGCTCCTGTGATCCGCCACACACATTCCTCTGCTCCTAATTGCAGTGGAATTGTCAAAAGCGGTCATTATTTTCCCTCTCTTCTCGGCTCCAGTCATCTCAAACTCTCAGTGTAAGAATTATGTGGGCCACGGCTATAGATATGCTACGGCTATCTTTAGATGTAGGCTTGGCTAAGTTGGGATGTGGGTTTGCTGGCTATTAATGGCACTGTGATACCGACTCGGCCGCTTTACGTAACTCTCAGGCTGCTTTACCGGAGGCGTACAGCCAGTCAGATCCACATATGAGAACATAATCAGCACTGTTTGAAACAGGGTTAATTTCCTTTAACTGATGTCATTTTCGCGGCGTTATTACCAGGTGGCTTGCACAGGTTCTTTAGGCTATACATGAATTATTTATTGCAAACAAGTCACACGTTAATTGTTGAACATAAGAATTATTTACAGTACATCAATGTCCCTGTGTGCTGCCAGTAATTCAAAATTAATGATGCATTTTGCATTTCTATAGCATTATACGCGTGTTATAGATCAGTGTTTTTCAACCTTTTTTGAGCCAAGGTACATACAGTGGTACCTCGAGATACAAAATTAATCCGTTCCGAGGCGGCCTTCGTATTCGTATCTTGGAACACATTTTACATGTAAAATGGCTAATCCGTTCCAAGCCCTCCAAAAACACCCCATTAAATTTCAAAATAAAGCTAAATTGACCTATAAACAATGAAATAACGTAAAATGTCGAAGCTTACCTTTCGAGTGAGGCTATCTCCGAAAGTGGCGGCAGAGGAGGAGGAGGACAAACGGCAGATAAAGTAAAGTTTCGGGTGCGGAGTGGCTGAGCTAAAGCATGCCAGCACGTACGTATAGATTAGAACAGGGGTGTCAAACTCAATTGCACAGGGGGCCAAAATCCCCAAAAAAGTCACGGGCCGAACAGGATAAAAATTTATTGAAAACACTAAAACTAAACTTTTAAAACTTACCTTTTTTTAAATTAGATGTGAATAAAAACAGACAGAAATATTATTCTGGAATAAATCAACTTATACCTTAAATAACTTAAAAATATAAAAATACTTAAAAAAAAATTAAAATATATCCTGTCTAAATTATACAAGTTAGAAATAAAGTAAACAAGTAAGTAAAGTAAAAGTAAGTAAAAGTTAAAAGAACAAACATTCAAATTTCTTTACTCTTATGTCATTTTATATAAAACTTAAGTTTTATATATAAAAGATTTTGCTCTCCATAAAAATATATCCTGTCAAAATTATACAAATTCAAAATATGGACATGCTGCATAACAAAACCTGGAAATCTAAATACAATTTTTGCTTTTCAGCAATAACAAATCAAATCATTCAGTTGAATTTGCTCTTATGTCATTTGTCTTATAGTGCCGTCTTATTAAATTATTTAATTACTGCCACATTAGCTCCGCAAATGAGACACACGGGTCAGTAAACATATACCGTATTATCCCGCATATAACCCATGGGTTATAGCAGATTTTACAAACTATATCACATTTTTTTTACACGTAATAATATTTCAATATATTTGTTACGTTCCTAAGGACGTAATGTTTTTTTTTTTTTTTTGGCGCTGTATTTTCTTTCTGGCGCTTGTACTATCACACTGTCTGACCTGTCAATCATGCAAGAAGACGTGCTGCCATGAGGGCGGGCTCTTCTCATCCGATGATCAACACCTGAATTTCGCGCACAAGCACTGTGTACCGAGCCTGAACAGTTATGGATAATTGACAATAACAATCGCGCGGTACTAGCGCGAGCGCGAAGCATCATTAGCCACTTCCTGTTTAATACAGGAAGTGTTCGGCGGGACATCTCGCGGGCCATTAATAAAATGCTGGCCTTGAGTTTCGCGGGCCTTGAGTTTGACACCTATGGATTAGAAGATGCATGATGGGAGGGATGCTGTCCAATTAGAGATAAGGATCTCATGGCTCGGCGTGCGGCGCGAGTTTCAAAATTGTTATGGGGCGAATCTCTTACTTTCAGAAACCTTTCGTATCTTGAAAACTTTACGTGTGTAGAGCAGTAAAATTATTGTCTTTCGTAACTTGGATTTTTTGTAAGTTGAGCCTTTCGTATCTTGAGGTACTACTGTATTTTCATTGAAAAAAATCACAAGGCAAACCTTGTTAAAAATAACGTGATACTTGGTTGTTGATGGGGGGGGGGAGCGTGATACTCATTTGTTGAAGGGGGGGGGAGCGCGATACTCGTTTGTTGACGGGGGGGGGGGCGGTGGAGTGCGATACTCTGGTTGTTTTTTGGGGGGGGGGGGGGTGGAGTGTGATTGTAGGCGGAGGACAGACGCGCACCATTGCCGCTTGCAGCCGCTCAAATGTGTTTTTTAGAAAAATTAGATGAAATTGAATAACACTCTCTACTGTTAGAGACACAGGAAAGCTGGACACTAATCTAAATAGTTAGGAGTTAGTCATTCACAATGGACAAAACACAGTGACAGAGTAATAATTTTATGCATGCTTTATATAACCAATAAAATAGCTTATATTGAGAAAACTTGATGATTTTTCAATGCAACTCTGTTTGCCCCTGATTACTGACAGTTATTCATGGAATAATCACATCTTTCACATTAGAATAATATTATACATATGCTATAAATGTTTTATAAATGTTTCATATGCGTGTTATGTAGAGATAAAACATCTATGAAGAATAATCTCAAGTTCTTTGCAGTTAAACAATTACGCACGTAAATAAACGCTACGCAATGTGTTATAAATGTGTTATCAGCAATGAATGAGCAGAAATGAAACATCTACTTTGACGATTATGTAACTAAACTCTATAGCGGTGCGTAGGATGATGTTCATGTGCTGTGGGTAATCTAACAAAGTCTCTAAGACGCAAACGTGGAGACGCTGTCAATGAGGACCTGAAACAAGATGTTTGCAGCGAGACTGTATTTGTGTGGTTTCCTCTGGTTGAAATACAGGCGACATGCAGCACTATTCATAAAGGAATCAGAAGCTATTTACAATGATTCAGCTCATTAACACCACCATCTTACATCCATTTGCCTTGAACGGTGACGACAAAGTGCTCGCCGAAGAAAGATTTAAACAGATAGCTATGGAGAAACCATGGCATGACTTACTCTAGAAATCAAGGGATTTCTTTCCTATATCTCACCGGCTCAAGACATCTTAATGCTGTCAGCATGTGCTGTCGTTTCTTCCCTTGCATTGAACCTCATGATTATATAATGGAGTCATTTCATCAGTGAAATAAGTCTTCTCTGCACAGATTTGGATCATGCACTCTATTGGCTCAGGCCTTTGCTCACGGCAGTCTTCACAGAAAGAGCAGAGTAATCTGAATTGCACTTGCATCATGTAACCGAGGCTCTCTGTATATTCCAAAAGAGTTTCTAACACTTGCATTTGAATATTTTTCACATTGACTTCACGATGCAGTACGTCCTCCGTAACTACCACTTTTCATAAATGACTTTTTCATCTGTTTGAAGAAACAGTTGGGAGTTTATTTAGACTACCTGATGGTGGATTAAAGAGAGCAATTTGTACATTATAATGATGAAACCCACTGCCTGCTCTCAGTGGCTGACAGTATAATTGGAAGTAAGACAGGGAAGCACATTTGAAAAGACGCAATAGAGGCATATTAGTCACTAATTAAGTCACATGCATTTTTCTCTTCCCCTGACACATTCATCATCCTGTAAATCCCTTCATGTGTTACTCTGTGAATGAGTGTGAAGCTGTGTTTATACGTGCTTGTGAGACAGAAAGAGAAAATGCACACAAAGGGCATATGGGTAGTAATTATCTCTCGGCAGAAATGTTGAAAATGGCCAACGACTTGCAAACAGTTTCGCCAACTGAGCTACAGACAGTCTGATTTTCACACTGTTTCTGGAGGTAGAGAAAACAAAGATGCTTATAGAGATTTTATCGACTTTTGCTAAACTTTCTACATTGAAATAGGCCATTCTTTCAAATTCGACGTCATCAGAAAACAGGGAGTGTTCTGGCTTTCTCAGGACAAATCTATGCAAAACAAAGCCTTGTATTATTGACATGAATTATGTGTCTGCATAGTTACATTTTACTACAATATCAAATATTATATCGCCATTCGAAGCCTTTCAACAGTGACAGTATGATGTTGGGATCCATGCTTTGACATTTAGAACAACTGTATGAAGGATTCATCGACAACTTCGACAAAAGCTGAAAACATTCAGCCAAGCTCGAGAAGGAAACGCGATGCAACAAGAGTGAAAATGTTTCGAAAGTAACATGCACTTCATTTGTCACTGGATAAACATGTAAGTGTCATATTTAGCTTCTGTACTAAATGAAATAAAAAAAAGTTTTTGTCAAAAGTTTACACCCCCAGCTCTTACCACGTCAATCTTGAGCATTAATGAACCTTCACAAACCCATGCAAACTGCAACAGCCATAAATACTTACGACAGCTAATGAAATCACACTGTGTGGAATCTTTCAATAAAATGACACAGAGTATCGTCCATAAATCATATTGCAAGTTTGCTTTTCATCAGTGCATAGAATAGATGAACTCTCAGTCTCTTAATTTCGTCTGCGGTGCTTGTCACTTTCTTTGCAGGAAATTTTTGGAATCATATTTTCCCAGACTGTGGTTTAGCCTTCGTCACTCGTAGGGCAAAATCAGGGCTTAAAATAGCGTCGGGCAGGAGAATGTGAGGAAGACTCTCTTGCTCTCTTTCTCTGTCTCGTTCATAGACTCTCCTTCTCTCACGGATACAGGCCATCAGATCGATGTATCTCTGGCACTCGGCTCGCTTTCTCTTGCCCACACTGCATCTGTTTAAATAGCTTCCGCTTTCTCATTTTGCAAATCCCATATATCATTACCGAACAAATGTAACTCGCTCTACCACACTGAAGTGACAATTCCTGCATTCTGAATAAATAAGGAAAGAAAGAAAGCCAGTGATTTTTTTTCTCTCTCCTCTCAGAGTGATGCATGAAGCAAAGCAGCAGCAAATCCATTTCCATTTCTCCATCCCTTTTGTTTTGGGCTTCTTCAAGGCCTCAATCATCGGCATTACCTTGACACAGCCGGGTAACGGTTTACAATCAGTGATGCAACGAGTCGATGCAGGGCATGCCGTGGAACCAGGAGGGCGTCCAGATGAGACTCAAACATCGACTCAATTGCCTGAATTGAGAAACATGAGTCACGCTGTTCAGTTTGCTTAATCAAGAGAACAAAGCGTTTTGATTTTGTGTGTTATTATTCAGATAAATCACAGGGGGTGTTGCGATTTAAAATCAGCTGGGTTGTGAAACAATATTCACAGTTTAAGTTGTGAATTTGAATGCATGTTTGAAAGGATGGTAAAGTTCTTCACCCTCAGATCCCTCAGCCTTGATATTGATAATGCATTTTCTTTTTAGAAAGCCATCGGTTATTAGAATCATATGCATATTTATGCGTGTTATGCCGTGCTGGGTTTTCAAGGCTGCGACATTTCAAAATGAAGGACGCAACTGAAAATGCTTGAACATTCTGGGTTTGATTTTCTTGAGAAACATGAAGGCTGAAATATGGATATGTTTATGCAAGTTCATATACAGATAAGTAAATTCATATACATCAAGTCAAGTCAAGTGTCCTTCATTTGCATTGCACTTTTAACAAGAAGATTTACAGTGATAACGGGAAAACAATGCAATGAAGATTTATACCATTTATCTGTACATGAACTGTCAGTTGGCAGTGAACACTAATTCATAATCCTGGTAAAGTGAATTTAATAACAAAAAAAAATTAGTAACAAAAAAAAAAAAAAAAATCAAATAAACATTTTTTCCTGCCAAAACCATTGTGAGCTTATTTAAATAACCTTCCATTTTGCTACAGTGTGTCTGTGGATGTTGAGCAATATAGATTCAACAGTTTAGACAAGCAGTGCCTCAAAGTTATTCTGTAAAGAAGAAATTAAGCTCAAATTGTGCAAAACAAAGACTTGCATCTGAGGTCAGATAATACAGCTGTTGAATATTGAGATACTCATTCTTCCCCCATCGCAACAATCTGTCACACACGCACATACATATTCTCACTCTTTTCCCTCCATCATCCTCTCCCTTTCAGGCTCTGTCTTCCGATCCATTCCTTCCCTTTTCTCTTTAGCAAGACCTCGGAGAGGCTGTGACATCCTTATCAGACGTGTTACTTTGCTGAATCAATGGTTGCGGTGTGTAATCTGAATGGGGGAGCGGAAGCAAAGGTGAGTCTATTTGAAAACACAATCACAACAATATATCCAGCCGTCCCCTGAGGAACCATCTGCCCGCTTAACCTCCTAAAACACACTCTAAATCTACAACAGGGTCTATTCAGCAGCTACAAATGGCAGCGGCTGACAGCTTATTAGCATCACAGGATTTATTCAGTCATTAACTGTCAGGAGTTTCCGAGTCAACGGTTCATTTTCGTCATGGTTTCAAACGATAGAATCGCTCATTGCACTGGCATGATTTCAACTGGGCTCAGATCCACTAAAGCAACTGGAGGAGTCGGGCTTGTGTGTAAAATTGTGATTTATAATTATTCATCTGTAACTAGTTTTGGGTCAGTGTCACCAGGAACAGTTCCATGTAAAATCCTGGGGATTTTCGCTAATATTCAACTTTTAACGTGAAAAATACAGTTTCTACATTCATTTAAAACACAATAGGGACGATATACATTATGCATATGCTATCGGCTTTTTCTTTATATATTTTAGAGTTTGTATAAGATTACCGGAAGATTAGCTGATTCAATACCCTTATTCATTTCACGTCACCTAACTAGCTTGTAATGCTTTAGTGGGTGATTATGCCTGTTTGCACTGCTGTCACAGTGACGGACTCCGTGATTCCCTCCTCGGGCCACCGGAGGGAGCCATCGCCTGAGTACTGACACACCTCACACACTACATTTCCCAACAACCATCACACCGGACTAATCACACACATGCACAGCTGAATTCCATCAGGACTGCTTGCTTCTCCACCTGTTACCCATTCTCAGAGACTATTTAAACCCGCTCACCCCACAGCTCAGAGCGAAGTCTTGTTGTACCCCGGTTAACATTTCTGAGCGTTATTTCATCTGACTGTTTACCTGTTGCCATCACTGCTGTTTACCCGTTTCTGAACCTGTCTGCCTGCCTATTGACCTCTGCCTGGATTCTCTACCTGTGATCGTTATCTGCCTGCCCTGACCTGTTTGCCTGTGACACCGTCTCTGATTCAGTCTGCCCTTGTGATTCTGTTTGCTCCCGTCTGACCCAGCCTGTACGACCACCCTTGCTCTTTAAATAAAGTACGCATATGGATCCCAGCCTGAGTGACGCTTCATTACAGAAGACTTCGCCAATGCAAGATCCAGCGGCTTTCTCCGAACTGTGTGCTATGATGTCTGCACAAGCTACTCAACTCGCTTCCCATCAGCATCAGCTTAATCACCTCACAAACCTCACCGAGGAACTGGTAAAGGCTCTACAGACAATGCAGGGTTCTATTCCAGCAGCAGCACCTCCACCACCCGCTGCAGCCGCTGCCGCCCAAGTGACAGAAGCTCCACCATCAGTGAATCCTCGTCTCTCTCTGCCGGAGAAATTTAACGGTGACCCTACTCAGTGCAAAGGCTTTCTCCTCCAGTGCTCCCTTTTCATCGGTCAACAGCCTGCCATGTATACCACCGAGGCCAGCAAGATAGCCTTCGTCTGCTCTCTGTTCACTGGGAAAGCTTTGGAATGGGTCACGGCGGTAAGTGGAGAGAATGGGCCCGCCTTTCCAACTTATGCATGTTTCACGCAACGTTTCCGGGAGGTTTTCGATCACCCCAGTGACGGGAGAGGTGCAGGTGACCGTCTCATGGAGTTAACACAGGGAAGTAGCACAGCGGCTGAATATGCGCTCGCCTTCCGCACACTTGCTGCACAAACCAACTGGGTTAACGACACGTTGAAAGTATGCTTCAGGAGGGGGTTATCTCACGAGTTACGGTCGGAACTGGCATGTCGCGACGAAGGGAGGAGCCTGGATCAGTTTATCGAACTCGCCATTCAGGTGGATAATCTCATCCGAGCACGCAAGACTGGCCAGAGGCGCAATGCTCGCCCCATACAATCCACCGACCCAGGTACCCCAGAACCCATGCAGATCAATGCCTATCATTTATCTGAAGAAGAGAGAAACCGTCGGCTGACCCACCGTCTATGTCTATACTGTGGCAGTCCCGGTCATGTACGCAACACCTGCCCAGTACGCAACCGACCAGAAAGACCCCATCCGGTGAGTGAGTCTAATCATTACTATTCAGACATGTCCGTTTCTGTACCCGTAACTCTGAAGAGTCAAGATATATCGTTTGAGACCAGGGCACTATTAGACTCTGGGGCCGCAGGGAACTTCATCTCCCAGACGTTTGCACAGCAACACAAAATCCCTCTAATCCGATGTTCTTCCCCTCTCACAGTGGAAGCTATAGATGGACGACCCCTGGGCTCAGGGCGAGTGAACACCATTACTCAACCACTCACCATGCAAACCGGCTTATTTCACACCGAGCACATACAGTTCCACGTTTTACCCACCTCGACTTCATCGATCATACTAGGCCTGCCCTGGTTACGAACTCACAATCCTAATATCTGTTGGAGAGAGGGCCAGATTACCCGTTGGAGCCAGAATTGTCAATCTAAATGTCTATCCACAATCACACCCCTCTCTCTGGGATCCATTCAGACCAGCAAATCCTCACACACCTCTGACTCTTCTCTTGACCTTCAACTCCCCGAGGAGTATCAGGACTTGTCTCTTCATATGATTGTGCAATTGATCTCATCCCAGGAGCGACACCACCCAGAGGCCGTATCTTCCCACTCTCTCAACCAGAGTCTGAATCCATGAAGAAATACATTGAGGAGGAACTGGGAAAAGGCTTCATACGCCCTTCAACATCTCCCGCGTCGGCAGGTTTCTTCTTTGTGAGTAAGAAAGACGGAGGTCTCCGTCCCTGTATCGATTACCGTGGTCTCAATGAAATAACTGTCAAGTTCCGCTATCCTCTGCCTCTGGTTCCTGCAGCACTGGAACAACTTCGCACGGCCAAGGTCTTCACCAAACTCGATTTGCGCAGTGCGTACAACCTGATCCGCATCAGGGATGGAGACGAGTGGAAAACTGCCTTTTCTACGGCCACTGGTCACTACGAATACCTAGTTATGCCCTTCGGGCTGGTCAATAGCCCATCTGTTTTCCAGGCTTTTATCAATGATGTATTCAGGGACATGCTTAACCGTTTTGTCGTTGTTTATATAGACGATATCCTGATATACTCTGACACCATGGAGGAACACATCCAACAGGTCAGACAGGTCCTCAAGAGGCTAATCCATTACCAGCTATATGCCAAGGCCGAGAAGTGTGAATTTCATCAAACCTCCATCTCGTTCTTGGGATACGTCATCAGTCACGAGGGCGTTGCCATGGATGAAAAGAAGGTCAACACCATCCTTAACTGGCCACGACCCAACACCCTAAAGGAAATGCAACGGTTCTTGGGATTCTCTAACTTCTATAGACGGTTCATTCGAAACTTCAGCACCATTGCTTGCCCACTTACCAGCATGGTCAAGAAGGGGCAAAACAAACTGAAATGGACACCCTCTGCCATTCACGCTTTCCAGCAGCTCAAGGAACGCTTCACATCTGCACCCATCCTGCACCACCCTGACCCGTCACTCCCGTTTGTGGTGGAAGTAGATGCATCCAACACAGGCTTGGGAGCCATCCTCTCACAGCGACAAGGTAATCCACCTAAACTGTACCCCTGTGCTTACTGTTCCAGGAAACTCACATCCGCAGAACGCAACTACGACGTCGGCGATCGGGAGCTGCTGGCCATCAAGGCAGCATTTGAGGAGTGGCGTCACTGGCTGGAGGGGGCTATGCACCCATTTGTGGTTTACACAGACCATAAGAATTTGGAATACCTTCGAGCAGCAAAGAGATTAAACCCCCGTCAGGCCCGCTGGTCCCTGTTCTTCTCTCGATTTAACTTTACTGTGACTTACCGACCTGGATCCAAGAACGTCAAGGCAGATGCTCTATCTCGCCAGTTTGAAGGTGAGCAGGATAGCAAGAACCCCGAAACCATAATACCTGCGTCTCTTGTGGTTGCTCCTGTACAGTGGGATATCATGACAGAACTAGAACAGGCCAATGCTGAGACCGAGGTCCCGTCCGACTGCCCCCCAGAGAGGACTTTCGTACCGCTGGCTCTACGCAAACGGGTTATGGAGATGGCCCACAACTCACCTGCAGCTGGTCACCCGGGTATCGCCGCAACTCTTCATCTGGTGCAGAATCGCTTCTGGTGGCCATCTCTAGCCAAGGACACAACACAGTTCGTCAAGACCTGTCTGGTCTGCAATAGAAACAAACCATCCCACCAACTTCCCTCAGGCTTGCTGCATCCCCTTCCCATACCTCAACGTCCCTGGTCTCACATCGCTGTCGACTTCATCACTGATCTTCCTAGATCGAATGGCAACACTACCATACTCACCGTAGTAGATCGTTTCTCCAAAGCCTGTCGACTGATCCCATTACCCAAACTACCCACCGCCATGCAGACTGCCGAACACCTTTGCCAGTGGGTGTTTCGCCTATACGGGTTACCAGAGGACATTGTCTCCGACCGCGGCTCCCAGTTCACCTCACACCTTTGGGCTGCCTTCTGTCAAGCCTTAGACATCAACGTCAGTCTCACATCTGGCTACCACCCACAGTCCAATGGACAAACTGAACGGCTTAACCAAGAACTCACCCGCTTCCTCCGATCTTACTGCAACCGCAACCAGGACGACTGGTCCCAATACCTCCTATGGGCAGAGTACGCACAGAACTCATTACGCAAACCTGCAACTGGATTAACCCCGTTCCAATGCATCCTGGGATTTCAACCACCCCTGTTCCCCTGGTCTGGTGAACCCACTACAGTGCCGGCCATCAACGATTGGTTGAATCGGAGTGAGGCTACCTGGGACAGTGCTCATACACACCTTCAACGTGCCATCCGCCGTCAAAGGTTACAGGCAGATCGCCATCGTCGCCCCAGCCCCACATATCAACCTGGTCAATGGGTATGGCTGTCAACCAGAGACCTGCGCCTCCGCCTCCCTTGCAAGAAACTAAGCCCAAGGTACGTTGGACCATTTCAAATCTCACGACAGATCACACCAGTTTCATTTCGCCTAGAACTGCCTAACCACTATCGCATCTCTCCCACTTTCCATGTTTCACTGCTCAAACCCGCCGATGGTCCATGCGAGGAGGGGGAGGAGAGACCTGGTGATCAGGGCCCCCCGCCCATTCTGGTTGAGGGCGAGGAAATCTATCAGGTCCGTGAGTTACTGGACTCCAGACGCCGTGGTCGTATCCTCCAATATCTGGTCGACTGGGAGGGGTATGGCCCGGAGGAGCGCTCCTGGGTCAATTCGGATGATATCCTGGACCCAAACTTGGTGGAAGAGTTCCACACGAACAACCCGGAGAAGCCAGCCCCTCGACCACGAGGAAGACCGCGGCGTCGCCTGCATCCTCGCGCCAGGAGGCGCTCGCAGGGGGGGGGCTCTGTCACAGTGACGGACTCCGTGATTCCCTCCTCGGGCCACCGGAGGGAGCCATCGCCTGAGTACTGACACACCTCACACACTACATTTCCCAACAACCATCACACCGGACTAATCACACACATACACAGCTGAATTCCATCAGGACTGCTTGCTTCTCCACCTGTTACCCATTCTCAGAGACTATTTAAACCCGCTCACCCCACAGCTCAGAGCGAAGTCTTGTTGTACCCCGGTTAACATTTCTGAGCGTTATTTCATCTGACTGTTTACCTGTTGCCATCACTGCTGTTTACCCGTTTCTGAACCTGTCTGCCTGCCTATTGACCTCTGCCTGGATTCTCTACCTGTGATCGTTATCTGCCTGCCCTGACCTGTTTGCCTGTGACACCGTCTCTGATTCAGTCTGCCCTTGTGATTCTGTTTGCTCCCGTCTGACCCAGCCTGTACGACCACCCTTGCTCTTTAAATAAAGTACGCATATGGATCCCATCCTGAGTGACGCTTCATTACAACTGCAATACCAGGATTCAGTTTCTTCTTTACTACAGGGATAATAAATGTTGCTGATAGAGTCGCATTCAGAGCAGATCGGCGGAGAACAAGAACAACAGAAAATCATTCTGACTCTGGTAGGTCTCCTTGTGACCGTGCAAACAGTGCCGCAATTATATCAATGGCATTGATTATTAGCATTTTTCCACCTATTTTCAGTCAGAAGAAGTCCACATAAATTTGTCATTCATTAGGAGTGGGTTATTGGTTTCAGATGGTGATAAACTAATAATGATTTATGGTGAATTATAAAGAACACATACACACACACACATTCAGATTAATTTTACTGTCACCTGTATTTTGCTAAGCTCCGCCCCCTCTTGATGACTGAAGAGCTATTTCCATAACATTATTTTCGGTAAAATGTGCTTGTACGTAGTAAGTAAATATTTAATGTTTTTTTTCTCTTACATGAACTGGAATTAATTCTGGCACTCCAAGGAATTCTTCTCAGTTGCTTCTAACTGTAAGTAACTTTGCAACTACATACTACATTTCAACTAACTCTTCTTTTAAACTATATATGTCAACTAACTCTCTCTGGAATATCGAAATAAAGCGATTCTCTAGAGAGGGGAATCCGTAAAAAAACTGGCGTCTCACCCGGGATGTGAGTCTGGGAACTTATTCACCCCAAGCAAGAATTTTCCAGTAAATTATAGGCCCAGCAGAAAAATGAAGTGAATCAGAATTTAATATAAGATGAATATAAGTAAAAAGATCTATTTCTAATGTTTATATGAACGCATTCACAAAATACTGTCAACGTTTTAGATCCAATCCATTATTATAATGATCTGAAGACTGGGGATGTCCGAGCCAATCTCCACATCAAGTTTTTTTTTAACAGATTGTATTGGCAATCCTAAGCCTTCAGTTTACATCTGCTCTCTTCCTGGGTTCAAATGTGTGTGTGTGAGTGTGTGACAAGCAAGAACTAAAGCATTGTCAGGTTTCGGGTAGCGAGGACGCAGCAAAACAAAACAAAATTTCAAACGTAAACAAGCCAAGGGGGGAAACAGACTAACTTGAAGACTAATTCAAGACGAACTAGACAAGACTAGGTCAGGTTAGACTGGGCTGGGATCGCACAATATGGAGCGACACAAGAAAAGACAATGACACGACACAGGACAGCAAAAATGAAGGGATTAAATAGACACCGGAGGAAGGAAAATTGAGGGAAAACAGCTGAGACAAATCAAAGTAACAAGAGAACAAGACGGGTGGGGTTACACAATGACCAGACATGAACATGCAGCCAATGCGAACGCGCATTGCCACATGTCCACGAGAAACAAGAGAGCGCACAGCTGGTGAAAACACAAACTGCACTCGACACAAAAACACAACATGAAAGCACGCGGCCGATGTAAACACGAATCGTGTGCTCCCAACAATGTACACAGACGAGAGAGAGCGCGAAGCCCGAAACCGCAGCCACTCACATGACGTAGAGCAAACACTCGTCTCTTGCACTCATAACAAGGACCAAACACACTGGCCATGAATGTCTGAATCCCAACACAAAACCGAAACTGAACCAGACTGTAATGCAGTTAAATGTTCCGGGAGGAAGGAGGCGGGTACCGGCAGACGTTTAAAAACACTTTATTATCAAATAAACATAAACTCAAAATAAACGTAATGGCGGCAGTCCCTCATGGACAACTGCCACCCACACAAACATAACATAATTCCCAGGCCTGGTCCTCTCTCGTCTTTCACTGTCATCGCTCCTCCTTTTATGACTCTGCTCCTCCGTGAGACGAGACTGGTGGCTTCACTGGTGACGCTCATTATCAATCACGCCACTGGCTCTCGTGACCCCGCCCTGCTCACCACACAGACCAAGTGTCGGGATCGGACAATCACGACTCGCACACAACATGCTACACAGACAAGAGAGCACGACTCGAGACACACGAAGCCACACGCACCCACATATCACTCGAAAGTTATTTATTTACTTTTCATTTTTATCTGAAACTATCTCAGCCGTCATTGCAATAACTCGTTGCATTCTCACACATGCTTTCTAGCCTTAAATCCACTTTAATTTGTACATTGTACATATCAAATAGACAACGTTTGAATCAGCAGTCCCATATTTTTCATCACATTGATGTTCACCTGTTTCCATTTTTGCCAATGTCTTAATACAGTGTGTGTGTCATATACAGTATACTAATCCCTTTATGTCTCAGTCGGAAAGGTTGATATTTGCTTCAAAAATAACAAAGGAGCACTAATATAAGCTCAGTTTTGAACAGCTGCTTCCTGCTTTCAGTTAGTTATCACCGCTGAAAACCTTCAATGGCATCGGCATTCTGCCAAACATGCTTTCAGTGCTGTCGTTAGAGTGACTTCAGCTGAAAGACGTGAAATATGACACATCTATATGATAGATCTGCATCTCACGTCTCACGATGCCTCTGGAAATGGGACAGCTTACAATTCATGTACATTTAATGCTCATATTTTCAGAGTAATTGCATTACTTAGCTGTATCCCTGAATGATGTGGAGAGAAAACAGAATAAAAGAAACTACAATCAAATGTTTAAATTAGATTTACATAACTTAAACAACACTTACTGTAAGAGGACAGATAGTAATGATTTCTCATTTCTTATGTCATGTAAGTTTCTCCGCTCTTATTCAAAACAATAACAGGCGTAACCTGATGATGGCGTGAATGAGCAAGGAATCATGGGTATTATCGTATTCACCTCCACAGGCAAAGGAAAATAATCAGACGGGACTATGGCAAAAATCATGGTGTAAAGTTTTATTACTGTGGCCGATTGCCTGTGACAATTGAAGTCCTCATTTTCATAATGCTTATATGTGTTATGTATACGAGCTCCGTGCCTACCCTCTCTGGCCACCGGAGGGAGCGCACACGTATACTGACACACACACACACTACATTTTCCATGATGCTGTTCATTGGACTGATTATCGCACCAGCTGCGAACCATTACACAAACTATGAAAGACTCGGTCAATCACACTGTCATCGCGAAGTCTTGTTTTGCTGCTGTGAACGTTACTGAGCGTTTAAACCTGTGTCTGATCTGCCGTTACTGACCCTGTTGTTTTCTAGTGATTGATTCTGTCTGCCTGTCTTGAGCTCTTCCTGGTATTTCGCTTGTGATTGTTCTCTGTCTGCCCTTACTTTCTCGCCTGTACAACGACTCTCTGCTTGCCTTTTTGACCCTTGCCTGGATTATCGTTTTTGTATGCTCTCTGCCTGTCCTGACTATCCACCAGTACTACCATTCTTATTAAAGACACGCATCTGGTTACCTGCTTGTGAGTATCTTTCGTTACAATATGGCGCCGTCGCCATATTTATGCATATTTTACAATTAAAGTTACAATTACGTTTAACGTTCACCTCCTTCTTCACTGAACTTTAACTTTGTTGCAGTTATGTTTCATCACTTAAATTCACATTATTTAATTTCACTCTAATGAAACAGCCGTGAATGCTGAATTCACACAGGTCACTTTATCTGATAAATTAAAATTGTGGTGCAACAAAGAACTGTTTTACTCAGTGGAAATAATCATACCAAAATATGTTTTGAGTGTGTTGAAAGTTTTGTTATAGTGTTTGCTCGCTGCTATGAGACACACTGAACTATATAGATATTAGAATATCATGCAGTCCATTTTAAACATTGTATGGTTGAGGAAATGCTGTTTATCTGTTACTACAAACCAAGCTCTTTCTGACTATGCTGTTAGATACTTGACAGAATTGTGTTGTCTGATTACATTTTTGGGTCCAACCATATTGCTTGCGCTAAATCAAGAAAACAAGAAAAGACTGAACTAATTGACAATGGACAAACAATTTTGCTGGCCAAACAGTTGCTCACCTGTCTAATTAATCACATATTATAAATTAAAGATGTTTTTATGGTTTCTACAGGAATAAAAATGGAAATCAAGCGTAAGGTGGATATGACATCAGGCGACACAATAATACACTGGTTTAAAAAATCGCTGATTTCTCTGGATCTAAACATTGTTGGATAGATAGAGAGATGGAGGGATAGATAGATAGATGGATGGATGGCACTCAGATCATAGCAGTCATGAAGTTAACACTATTAAGATAAAGGTTAGTTTATGCTTCTCTATATAAATCTTGGGTAATAAGGTTGTTTTGGCGGCTGACCCTCTCGTGTCGTCGAGTCGCGGGTGAATGGTTCTGCGTGTGTGTGAACATGTATGGGACGAGCTCCTGCGTGACGCGCCCTCACTGCTCTTAGAAATGGCTTTATGAATAATGAATCGCTCAGTGTCTGAGTCTGAGCTCGGTGTCTCTGCCACACTCTCACACCCTGTGCCCGCGTCTGCTCGCCCAATTTCAGCACCAGATGGAGAGAAACAAAGGGAAGAAGAGAAGAGAGATCTTTCCTTCTGGGAAAAGGATGGAGAGAAGGAGATAAGTGACTAGCTGCTGATGAGTCAATGGATGGGATGGGCCTGTGCCTGACAGACGAAAAACAAGGGACAGAGAGAAGCAGAGGGCAGGCGAGGAGAGAAGAGGAAGGAGATTGAGAGCAGGGAACAGGAGAGAGGAAGAGAACAGCGACGAGAGAGACTGTGGATGAGTCGAGGACAGAGAGAAGAAAATAAATTGTCAGGGGCAAAAGATATGAAAACACAAAAAGCTGAGACAGACAGAGGGACACTCACGGATTAAAGGGACAGTTCAGCGGAAAATAAAACTGCTGTCATCAGAAAGGATGCAAAAGCTCCATAAAGACCTAAAGACTGAATCAGAGCAGCATATAACATTACTAAATCATATTACTAAATCAGAGCAGCATATAACATTAATGTCCAGTGTGAAGATCATTCAGACTGCGTTTGTGAACTCAGTTACTTAATTGATCAGATCGAGCTCAAAATAATGATTCTCATGAACTCAAATGATCTGTGATAAAACTGTCCCTTTCCCTGTTGATTAATCTCTGTACAGTTGCCATTAAGACAGTTGTTTTGTTTTACAAGTTTCCTGAAATGTTGCATACATGACACAAATGCAAGATGAGACATTATCTAATTCAACAGGCACACATTGGCATTTCCAGAACAGAGATCTAAAGTGTGTGCAGATGCTTCTGAAATTGAGATTTCTGACTGATTTCTGCAGGAGGAAAAATATAGTTTGAGAAAACAGCCTTTAAAGAGACTGTATTGTAAATGAAATCTCCAGATGTGTATAGATAAAGTGCAATAAAATTAACAGCTAAATGTGCATTTAGGAAGCAAAAACGGTAGAGGATTGGTGTCAACGACACCGAGGTCATGGGTTCAAACCCATGAGGAAAGCAAGAACTGATTCAATTGAGTCTGATTGAAACTGATTCCTTGAATGCAATGTAAGTTGCTTTGGATAAAAGCGTCTGCCAAATGCATAAATGTAAATATACTGCCGATTAAGCACTTAGAAATTAAATGAAGACTGTGTGATGTTGGAAATGCCTCCATCTAACCAATCAGTGTGTGAGCGGCACGGCCTGAATGACATCATTTGTGAGCGCAATAAGACCGAGGCATCTTATCAACCCACCAAAGAACACGCTTAAATGCACATCCGTGCCCAGTCCATGCATTTGGCTTTCACAGTAACATGCATCATTCCATTTACACTTCCCAGTCCTAACCAGGTGGCTGAGAGAAAATGACTGCCTTAACTCATATTTGCTGTCTGAGGTCATTTAATTGTGTCGGAGATTGAAGTTAAGTTAGATATAGTGATGTTATTTTACGGTGCATGCTTTTTGCACGAGTTAAGAAAGATGAGCTCATGCATGTCACTCCACACTCTGGGATGCTCATGGAAACACGATCTGTCCTTCAGTTTAACGCAGAAAAAACACCTGACAAGAGTCAAGTCAACAAGAAACTATTTTTATTGTGAACAATTAATCAGTGCACGTTGTGCCAAAGTTTCCTCGCAAATGTTTCATCAAAATGTAATAAGGTTCGATTTCTGTTGTCTGTTTTTTCCTTTTCAGCTAAAATCCCCAAGGCAACACAGCAATACATTGAGAATTAAACATCATTAACCAGATTAGCCAATTAACGATTCAGCCATTGTTTTTGGCCGCTGTTTTAGGCGTTTTAAAATCTGGCCTGTTGTTCATTTAAAGCAGGTTAACAGTAATGCAATAAAGGTAATGGCAAATAATGATGGATGGGAAAATAAGTGTTACGCTTGGGATACGTGAAGACACTTTTAAGGATGAACTTGAAGTTCCCCCTCCACGTCCCTCAGAACAAATGGACAATCCAGAGCTGAGGAAAACACTATTGCTCCGAGGATTCTCTTCACAGCTTGCAGGATTCAATGTAGATCTCAGTTTTATTTCTAATTATCTGGATGTTATGTTGAAGTATCAGCTTTGTCAGTTGTGTTTTTATTGGAAAAGTGTCATATTTGATGTAATGTTTGTTATGTGGTTCTGTTTTGTTAATATTAGAGTTTCATATGTTTGCTATGTTTAGTATTTTAATATGTTCATGTTGTTACAGTACATGTTAATGTTACAGTGTTATGTTTATGTTATAGTTTGTTAGGTCATGTTATTATAATGTTTATTTTAATATTACATTATAGTTTAAGATATATATTTGTGATGATGTTACAATATGACACATTTATGCCATGTTAAAATATGACATTTATGCCATGTTACAATACGACACGTTTATGCCATGTTACAATACAACATGTTTATGATAAAATATGACACATTTATGCCATGTTGCAATATGACGTTTATGCCATGTTTATTGTGGTGAGCAGGGCGGGGTCGAGGGACCGTGAGAGCGTCACGAGAGCCGGTGGCGTGATTGGTAACGAGCGCCACCTGCGAAGCCACCGGTCTCTCGATTCTCACGGAGGAGCGGAGACTTAAAAGGAGGAGCGACGACAGTGAAGACGAGAGAGGACCAGGCCTGGAGTTTTGTTATGTTTTGTGTGGGCGGCGGTCGACCGCGAGGGTTCGCCGCCATTACTTTCGTTTTGTATTTATGTTTTATTTTGATTATTAAAGTCTTAAAATGTCTGCCGGTTCCCGCCTCCTTCCTCCCTGAACATTTAACTCCGTTACAGTGTCATTTTGTAACATGGCATATATTTGTCATATTGTAACAACATAAATGTAACAAGGTTCTTTGTTCAGGGAGAAAGGAGGCAGGAACCGATTAACATTCAATACGAAATAAAACATAAATACAAAATATACAATGGCGGCAGTCGTCCGTGAGGGACACACAAACACACACAAACACAACATAAAATCAAGGCCTGGTCCTCTCTCGTCCTTCACTGTCGTCGCTCCCCCTTTTATGCCTCCGCTCCTCCGTGAGACACGAGACCGGTGGCTTCGCAGGTGACGCTCATTATCAATCACGCCACCGGCTCTCGTGACGCTCTCACGGTCCCTCGACCCCGCCCTGCTCGCCACAGACACGTTTGTCATGTTACAGTATGGTTGTTGTGTTTTATATGCGTTATATGCGTTATATGCATTATATGCGTTTGTTGTTTATGTTATGCGGTGACTATGTGTAAATTATGTTTATGCTACACTATACGTCTCTGTTATGTTACAATGTTTGCGTTACACACATGAAATATGTGTATGGGTTCATTTTCTCAAGAGAGAATTATCTGAGGAAAATTATGTTCCAGTAAACACCTCATTTTATTGTTGCTGAGTCTGTCTAATTATTTAAAACAATTGGGACATTAAAGAGATTTTTCACTGATCTGAAATTAAACTGAACTGAAATGAATGAATTACTTGAATTAGTTGTTTTATGTTGAAATATTCAAGCGTGTTTATAAGTTGATCTGTTTCTGTGTGTGTGTGTGTGTGTGTGTGTGTGTGTGTGTGTGACAGGGAATGCACGTTTTGCATGCTGGTCTTCTCTAAATAACCCCTGATTTTAATCTCCAGACAGCACACTCTTGACAGCTCCAGTCTGTTTTCCTCCCCTGCCACCTTCCGTATTTAAATCTCTTTTTCTCCATCTCTCTCTCTCTCGCTCTCTCTATTTTCCCCTCTTTCTCTCTGGTATTCTGACCGTTGCTCTCTAGCCCCTAAAGCCGTTGTCTCTTCTGCTCTGCGTCTGCATCTGAAAAGCCCAGTGGATTTACAGGGTTTACTGTCAGCTCCTCTCTCTCTCTCTCTCTCCATTCGCACATGCTTCCTGCTCATGTTCATCTTTCTTTGCTCTCTCTCCCTTCGCCACATGCTATTCCATTTTTCACGCCATTCTTTTCCGTCTGGTGACACTGTCGTTATTCTCATTATGATCTCTGTGCTTCCGTTGTCTTAGTTCACTGGAGCGAAAGTGACCGCCGAGGATCTGATGGGTTGTTCTCCATTTTTTTTTTTTTTGGGGGGGGGGGGGGGGGGGGGGGTAAATTTAAAAAGTCTGTGTGCATGTGATCTGGAAGATTTCAGTGCTGTAAGTAAATGGAGGCAGTGCCTCCCTAACAAATGATGTAATGATTTTGTGATTAATGAAATAATTGTATTTAAATAAGTCTCAGTACTTAATAAGATCAAATATACTGCAAAAAATATGTATAGACGGATAGATGAATGTATAGATTCACATGTGTATATATATGTGTGTGTGTGACTTTCAAATTATAATAATAATAAAGTAAAATGCAAGCAAGCTATGAAACAAAGATGTATTTAACATGAATTTTACTGTATTATAGTAAATCATGTATTTAAAGTAATTTATAATGCTATCAGTATATATATTTGATGAAACTCTCATCTGGTTGCTGGTTTCTTGCTAACGTATAATGGTTTTCCATTTGCCAAATCCAGAGTAAACATGAAAAGAACGGGAAGACAAATTTACATAAATCCCAAACACAGAGATGAAACCAAGCGCGGCTGATTCTGACACTGTTTGCTCTCGTGATGTGCTTAAAAGAAGGCCAAGGGTGAAATATTTACACTCAGCATGTTCTTTTTAAGTGTTCTTACGGCTGCTTTATGTGAGTGTGTGCGTGTGTGTGTGTGTGTGTGGGAGAATGAGTGTGTATCTATGATTTTGCGTCATCCTGCGGCGCCTCGAGAGCAGAGATCAGAGGTGAGCATCTTTCACACGCCGCGTGCGTACAAACAGTGTCAACAGTAGGTGCCGAGCTTCTGCGAAACACAAGACATGAAACCGAGGAATGCTCTTGAACACACAGCTGTGCTCTCACCTCAAACGCAGAGCAAAGCATGACTGTGAGACCATGAGTCAAACTCACCTGCCTCGGGCCTAATTTAGCTCACATTAGCTATTAGCAGGCAGACAAGGTATTTACACAAGGATAAGCGTCTTTCATGCACAGGTCCAAAAATTACAGAATGAACCAGCAGGAGAGAGCAAAAGTCTCCAAATAATCTTCCTGTCTCTGTTTGCAGCTGTCATTATTACAATACACACCATACAGTACATATATATACACTCACCTAAAGGATTATTAGGAACACACACTAATACTGTGTTTGACCCCCTTTCGCCTTTAAAACTGCCTTAATTCTGCATGGCATTGATTCAACAAGGTGCTGAAAGCATTCTTTAGAAATGTTGGCCATATTGATAGGAGCATCTTGCAGTTGATGGAGATTTGTGGGATGCACATCCAGGGCACAAAGCTCCCTTTCCACCACATCCCAAAGATGCTCTATTGGGTTGAGATCTGGTGACTGTGGGGCCATTTTAGTACCGTGAACTCATTGTCATGTTCGAGATACCAATCTGAAATGACATGCTGTATCATCCTGCAGGAAGCAGCATCAGAGAATAGGTACATAGTGGTCATAAAAGAATGGACATGGTCAGAAACAATGCTCAGGTAGGTCGTGGCATTTAAACGATGCTCAATTGGCACTAAGGGGCCTAAAGTGTGCCAAGAAAACACCCCCCACAACATTACACCACCACCACCAGCCTGCACAGTGGTAACAAGGCATGATGGAGCCATGTTCTTATTCTGTTTATGTCAAATTCTGACTCTAGCATCTGAATGTCTCAACAGAAATCCAGACTCATCAGATCAGGCAACATTTTTCCAGTCTTCAACTGTCCAATTTTGGTGAGCTTGTGCAAATTGTGCCTCTTTTTCCTATTTGTAGTGGAGATGAGTGGTACCCGGTGGGTCTTCTGCTGTTGCAGCCCATCCGCCTCAAGGTTGTGTGTGTTGTGGCTTCACAAATGGTTTGCTGCAAACCTCGGTTGTAACGAGTGGTTATTTCAGTCAAAGTTGCTCTTCTATCAGCTTGAATCAGTCTGCCCATGACCTCTGACCTCTAGCATCAACAAGGCATTTTCTCCCACAGGACTGCCGCATACTGGATGTTTTTCCCTTTTCACAACATTCTTTGTAAACCCTAGAAATGGTTGTGCGTGAAAATCCCAGTAAGTGAGCAGATTGTGAAATACTCAGACCGACCCGTCTGGCACCAACAACCATGCCACGCTCAAAACTGCTTAAATCACCTTTCTTTCCCGTTCTGACATTCAGTTTGGAGTTCAGGAGATTGTCTTGACCAGGACCAACCCCTGAATGCATTGAAGCAACTGCCATGTGATTGGTTGATTAGATAATTGCATTCATGACAAATTGAACAGGTGTTCCTAATAATCCTTTAGGTGAGTGTATATATATATATATATATATATATATATATATATATATATATATATATATATATATATATATATATATATAAATAAATGAACTCTTTCTTTAATTGTGCTTCACAGTTGTTGACCTACTATGGGAATAAAAATAGATTTTTTTGTGTGTCACTGTACTTGTATGTTGGTGGTAATAGAAAGTGATATAGAGAAGCTGTGCATTATTAAAGTATCCATGGAGGGCAGGACCCAAAGGGAATATGTGTGCAAGCCTGAGATACTTTTAGTCCATGTATACGAGAAAGAGCTCAGCGTGGAAGTTAAAGAACCTGACCTTTCCTCGACACTCGAAGGTGCTGTGAAGCAGCTCAGAGCACAATCCCCATCCGCGCTCAATGGCCTATTCAAAATGACACGCACTCTCACACCGCCAACAGTTGTTCCCTTTTTGCTGTCATATCTTTTTGAATCATGTAATTCCTAACTCTCAGAGCCCACAATTTGCCCACCCTGATCATATACCAGCCATTTCTATTCAGAAGGGGTCAGCCATCACCAAAGTGCACACACAATATTCCTGTGTCTACAAACAGCCCTAGCTTTCCAACAGCATCACAGTGGAGAGAGACAGCGGCTTCAACAGCTTTAGTAATGGACGAGGTACATAATGATAGACCACACACACAATCACACAAAAACTCAAGCACACACACACAGACATGCACAATCATACACACACACACACACACACTGACACATGCATAGACACGCACACACACAATCACACACACAAACAGACACACATACACATGCACACAGTCACACACTCTCTCTCTCTCTCTCTCTCTCTCTCTCTCTCTCTCACACACACACAAAGTCACTCACTCACTCTGACATAATTCAGCTGCTCAGGTCCTCCGTACAATACCAGTAGAAATTGTATAATAGAAAGATATAAATCGTAATTCTAAACATATAAACATGTGTCATTCCCTTCATGTTTCATTGTAACTTGCATAGGGATTTTGTATTGAACATAACTCTGCATCACAATATAATAGAGATAAGGGGGAGGGCTCAATTTACTCAGGCAACCAATCAGTGTCTCAGGATCACTATGGACCCATCAAGCCATGCCCTAGCAACCATTTAGAGCACCTTAGCAACCGATCCCATAGACTTCCATTGAAAGAGATTAAATTCTATCTCTGGATAGAAAAGTCATAGAAAACTTGAGGGATGGCTCGTTAGACTGTCACCAATCATTTTCAACACATCCTAGCTATGCCCTAGCAACCATTGCTAAGAACTCTAGCAACCAAATGCAATGCAAGATATCTTCAGTTCTAAATGTCATACAGGCGTTGTGGTTGGTTCATATCATTACTAAATTGTGCTACCAACATGCTAATTTAAAGTTTCTGGTCCGATGTTCTCAAGCCAACTTCTAAAGTTTGTCTCGATGCAAGTGGAAAAATACAGGTACAATGTATAAAATAATTTGTTTGCTTCTTTCCACACAACAGAGTTCGTTAGAATGTCTCCTTTCATGGATATTTGATTATTGTAGCTTGCATATGGTTTTTGACTTCCATCAACGTTGATAAACAAGCTCAACTGCACAGGAAAACGTCCTGCCAAGGTTCTCTCAAAGTTATGAACAAACGTTCTTCCAGTGACATTGCTAAACATTAAAAGAATGTTTGTTCAATTTCATCTGGTCTTTAATCTCGAATTGTTAGCACAAAAACGATTTGTTTCAGAACGAGATCATTCAAACGTAACATTCCCATAATCTTCAAGGAACAATAAAATTGAATATTCGTTAAATTTTTTCAGGACGTTCAGTAAGTTCAGAGAACATTCAAAAATATAATACGGTTAAGATAACAAAAAATATAAAAAAAACTACTATTTTTGTTACTTGGGACTATGAGCTGTTCAAGTTATAGTGTGAGGTATTACAGAGTCCCAGATCCACAATATGATTTTTTTATGTGTTTTAGGGTCTGAATTATACATTTATGACACTTTTATGATATGATATGATATGATATGATATGTTTTACAAGGTGACATTACATTGTTGTTGCATTGCAGTTCTCCCTTCATTGAAGCCTGCTTGTGTTTTTCTTGCTTTTTAGTTTCAACTCAAAGTTTGTAATGTTGTGATTCACTTCGTCTGGTTCACGACTCCTAGATAAATTCATTCTCAAAATACAAAAGCAGCTGAAAAACGGACGGCACTGTTGCAACGCATTGGCAACCTCCTCTAGCATTGGTGCGTTTTAGCATCATGCCAAGACATAATCTAGCTGTATTTCTTAATTTGCTAAAACTTTTGTCACTGATCGCCCAGGGCAAACATCCAAAACTTTTCTATTAACATCCTGCAGAGTGATTCCCCTGTCTTTGACAATCATTTATTCGTGATGAAAATAGATTTAAGCTCCCCTTAGTTTCTAACCAGAAGTGTCTGTAAAGAGCTCCCAAAAATGTGGATCCGTTCGGGTTTTATTACCTTGCACAAAATTACTGTGTATTTAAGTCCATATTTTTGTAAGATTTCAAATGACAATCCATCGATCTCTGTGTGCTTCTGTCACAGAGACGACGCTGTTAGCTTTGCACTAAACAAAGCACTTATAGCACTGAGGCTTGAAGTTCAATTTCGCTCTCATCCAGCCACAGACTCTCCTTACAAATTGGTGAGTCTCACACGCCTTGGGCAGACCAGACGCGATATGAGATTTTTCAGCAAAGGGTCCCTTCATGCTTCCCTTTCCCAGCAAGATTCATGACGTGTGTGTGCTGCTGTTGGACAGTTTCTCCTATCTCTGTCACATGAGACGCTGTAGGGTTTACGGTGGCCTTTCCTGCTGACTGCCGTCCCTCATCTTCCTCACCTGTCAGTGAAACTGTGCTTGAAGACATACAACATATTCCTTAAATTCAGGCCCCATTTTCACAAATCTCAGACCTGCTACAACAATTGGCAATGCTTCCTAATGGAGTATTTTTTTCTAAAATCACAGCTGTATAAAGTAGTATTTCTTCCTGAAATCAGAGATGTTACTCATTGAAAGCTGCACCCTGTTTCTCAACGTTGTTGCTTAAGTGATCGTCAATGAAATTTGGAAAATGTTAAACACATCAGACTCAACTGACAACTGGCTATTTTTCAACTGTTAGTATCTTCAGTCATGCTTTTTGAGTCTTGCTCAGAACAATATTGAGCAACATTTAAATCTCTTAATTATATTTGCACGTTTAGATGTGTACCATAAGTGTAATCATTATACACACACACACACACACACACACACAGTAATGACTTGAGATACGAGCGTCCTGACGTAAAAGTATTGCAAGATACGAGAAAGTCTTTGAGTCATTTTTGCTTTGAGATACGAGCAGCTTACAGACGCCGACGCTGGAAGCACTCGGAGCAGCTCAAGCGCCTCATTTATGGGGTAATTCTATATGATCTCCACTAGAGGCAGCTTGGTTTTACAGCGGAGATTACCAGGGGCAACGAGTGATTCATGAGTATTAAGCTGGGAGCAGCACGAGTTATGAGTGTTCAATAATAATAAATATGAGCTTCTGAGTCTATCCAATACACAACACGGGAAGAAACACTATACTTCCTTATTGTGTTTGCATTATCTACATTATTCCTCCCTTCTCCTTCTCCTCCTCTTCCTCCTCCTCCTCCTCACATGCCTCCATTAGCCGCTACTGTGTCGTGTGTCTCGAAGGCAAGAACTTAAAACCACATTTAATTTTACATCACAGTAATCCTTATATAGATTCAAGAGTTGTATTTTTCACATGCACAGTTATATATAGAATATACACAGTTATATATAGAATATACAACCGGCAGTGAAATGTAAACAGGTCTGCTCCATAGACAGTGCAAATAACAATTTTTTTATCAGTTTAAAAGTTTATCAGTGAGATAAACTGTGAAGTAAACTGTAGACTATAAAAATAAATACGTGGTTAACAGAAGTACAGAAGTATAATGTGCAAACAGGATTATAACGAGTTGTCACATGGTAACAACGAGACCATAAAGTGAAGTGCAATATCAGTATGGGATATACTGAAGTCAAGTGAAGTCACGTGTTGTTAAGTGACAGCGTTCAGGAGTCTGATGGCCTGGGGGAAGAAACTCCTCCTGAGTCTCTCAGTTTTGGTCATCAGGCTTCGGAAGCGTTTCCCAGAGGGCAGCCGGGTGAAGTGAGGGTTAGCAGGGTGGTTTATGTCTTTGATGATTTTTGTAGCTCTATCTCTGCATCGTTTTGTGTAGACATCCTGTAGAGATGGGAGAGCTGACCCTGAGATGCGCTCGGATAAGCGCACAACTCTTTGCAAGGCTTTGCAATCTTGACTGGTGCTATCAGTACACTTTCTATCGCCCCTAAATATAAATGCCTGGCCTTTTTCACCTGTGTCTGGATGTGTGCAGTCCAGGTCAGGTCCTCAGAGATGTTTACACCCAGGTACTTGAAGCTGCTCACTCTCTTTACTGGTGTCCCGCTGATCATAAGAGGGGAGTATGACTCTTGCTGTCTCTTCCTGACGTCCACAATCAGTTCTTTGGTCTTGCTAACATTCAGAAAGAGACCTGTCCTGGCACCATGATGTCAGTTGCTCCACCTCGTCCAAGTATGCGGTCTCATTGTTGTCAGAAATGAGGCCCAGGACAACAGTATCATCAGCAAACTTGATGACAGAGGTGGAGCTGTGTGTGGACAAACAATCGTGTGTGTAGAGAGAGTAGAGCAGGGGACTGAGGACACAGCCCTGAGGAGCTCCCACACTCAGGGTGATGGAGGTGGAGGTGAACTGTCCTACTCTCACCACCTGAGGTCTGCCAGTGAGGAAATCTTCAATCCAGTGGCAGAGAGAAGAGTTCAGGCCGAGATCCAGGAGGAGTTTGGTAGTTAGCTTAATGGGAACTATGGTGTTAAAGGCTGAGCTATAGTCAATAAATAGCAGTCTTACACAGGTCCTACTGTTGCTGTCGATGTGAGTGAGGGAGGAGTGGAGGACGTGAGAGATGGCATCTTCAGTCGATCTATTGGGACGATAGGCAAACTGAAGAGGGTCCAAAGTGTCAGGGATGGAGCAGCAAATGTTGTTTTTGATGAGTCTCTCAAAGACCTTCATGACTAAAGACGTGGGAGCCACTGGACGATAGTCATTTAGGCAAGAGGGTTTACTGTTCTTAGGGACAGGGATTATGGTGGATTTTTTGAAGGAGGTTGGGACCACGTGGGTGGATCTATTATTTTCTATTGTTGATCTCTAATCTAAATGTATATTTATGCATTTGTCAGACGCTTTTATCCAAAGAAACACATTGACATTCTAATTAGTTCTTGCTTTCCCTGGGAATCGAACCCATGACATTGGCGTTGCATGCGTCACACAGCAAAAATTCCAAGCTACAAGATCCAGTTCTCAAAAGTCATTCAGTATGAGGTTTATGGCCTTATTTCAGTGACTTATATAAATTATACATGCATAAATGTAACTTTCTCAAAACTACAAATGTTTACATATTATTGCAGCAGAGTTTGTGCTGAATGCAGTGTAATCACACTTTAGCCATGAAAGTGTTGTGAGTAACAGAAATAAGCACAAATGTCAAGGCATGTCAAAACACCTCCAGGCCCAGAAACTCCCCAGACCCCAGAGAGTTCAGATCCGAAAAAAGATGGACTAACAGCTTTACTGACAGCTTCCACCAGCGCAAACCCTCTTTGGCGCTAAAATCCCCAGACTGCCATGATTTAATCAAGACGCTGTGAGAAATTAGCAAAGAAAAGGCATGGGATAAGGGATATTGCATATGCATTTGTAGGAGTCCCATTTGTATGGGAGGAGGGATTTCGAATAAATCATGCATTGGCTAAGATTTGTGGTGGTCAGTTTACTGGTATTAGTGTCATTGTTTAACGCAGAAGAAAAGCAACTCATGAAATGTCTCAACTCATTTCATGCTTGGACTGTTGCTCTGATCGTGATGGAGATGGTTCTCTCTTCCTGAGATGCCGTTTACTCTGTTTATTTACACCACAACAGCGTTTTTGGTGGCTTTGACGGTTTTGCGAAATGCAAACTTCTAAACTTGGGAAGTTTTCATTATCTTCTCCACGTAAACGTCAAAAACATGAATTTGTGAAAACAGTGAATTAATGTGCAATAAGATATGATATGTTTTACAAAGTGACGTCGCAAACATCTGGCCCGGCATGCAGAACTCAGCATTCCTGTCTCTCGTTATCGTGGATTCGTGTGAATGGGGATCGATAAAGTCTGTGTGTGGATAAAACAAAGGAAAAACGTTTCTGTTTTTCGTGCATCGTCGTCGTGGAAACACACCCTTAATGTGCGCATTGTCACCCGCAGAACTTTCCACTCCCGTTGACGTCGAGTTTTTGGATTTGAGAGATTTGTAGTGTCTGCCGCATCCAGATGGCCGACGTTGGTGAGGATGAACAGCTCTTGGCTAAATGAAGGTCACAGGTTGGAAGAAAAGAATGACTTTAATTCTCCGTCTACTTTTACACCTTCTGCAGGTCAATGCGGGAGCAGACAGTGGGAATGGATCGGGGACAGAGATGAAGCCTGGATGCTCTCCAAATGCTGGGTGGAATATGGGTCTTGGCCAGACAGTGGCGAGGTGACCGCCGGACATGTTGCTCCAACACACCACACACACACACACACTCGCTGCACACTTGTCACTTGAATGATAAAGCACCTGGATGCTCCTCGTGTCTCTCTCTCCTTCATAAAATCCTGTTAAACTTCAATCGTATCTGTAGCAAAACTCTTTGATTTGTTGTGTCGCTTTAGCATCTAATTCACTAAATGCACGAGCTAAACCAGTCACAAAATCTGCATCTACATGATCTTTGAGATCTTTGAGAATCTAATCAGTTCTTGTGCATCTGATGCATTTTGCAATTTCCCGAACTTTGCGACATAGTTTTAGGTTCTATAGAGCACCACAATTAATCATTAAACAGTTGCGATCTTGATCTGAAACACCCACGCAATCTTATTCCTAAATGCTATCGATTCGTCTATGTCTCGTAACCCTTTGACCAGGTGGATCCAGAGAAGGATCAAAGAGAGCAGTTGTCATGTTTAGAAATGAAAGTCTTTTAAATAATAAAGTAAATCATCTTTGGAAAGTTACATGGTACTTTAAAAAGTTTGTATCATTGTAATCTTATGCTAGTGAAATCAATGAATCAGTCCTTCTAACTGATGTTTTTGTGTAATTCTATTCAGAATCATGATCTGTTAATTAATGTCAATTTATCCAGCTCTACTGCAATCGGACACACTATTTAATCTCTCTGCACAACTTTTATTCATATCCCTGAATCTTGAAAACGCCTGCAAGTGTTTCCAGTTCTCATTTGAGGAATAACTGCTGTCAATAACAATAAAAACTCAGGTTTAATGTTAAACTCTGGAACAAGGACTTCAGAATAAACTCAAAACGGCACTTGTTGTGCAAAACACAGGAATCACAAGGAACTGGAACTCAGAACAAGGCACCATCACCACACGGCCCAAAACACTCAAACAGTTTCAACAACCAACAATCACATGGGGAAACAGGAGGATATTTAACAAGAACACACATTAGGAACACCTGTCAGGACTAGACGGGGTAATTGATTAACATGACATGTGATATGAGGACACAGACAGGACCCGGAAGTGGAACATGAGACAGTGTATGCACAACGAGACTGTGACATCATTAGGGTTCGGGTTACATGCAAAGTCACTTATATCTGTTGATGAACATCTCAATAAAGACTTACAAAAACTCACTATTTTAGTTCGTTACCACCTGGTTAAACAAAAATACAGGCAGTTTTCTTTTAGTATAATTTACATAGCCTATTAATATTCATATATTACTTTATTAATATCAAAAAGTAGCTTTTGTTTTTGTATTTTTAGATTTAATTTTCAGAATTTAGTTTGAGGGTGTGTGAGTGTTTGTGTGTGTGAGTGTGTGTGTGGGTTTGAGAGAGAGAGTGTGTGTCTCTGTGTGTGTTTGAGTGTGTGTGTGTGTGTTTGAAATAGTGTACGTGTGTCTCTGTGAGTGTGCTTGTTTGTGTGCGAGAGTGTGTGTGTGTGAGTGTTGTAGTGAGAGTGTGTGAGAGTGAGTGTGTGTCTCTGTGTGAGTGTGTGAGATAGTGTTTGTCTGTGTATGTGTTTGAGAGAGTCTGTCCGTTTGTGTGTGTGAGTGTGAGAGTGTGTGTCTTTGAGAGAGTGTGTGTGTGTGTGTGTGTGTGTGTGTGTGTGTGTGTGTGTGTGTGTGTGTGTGTGTGTGTGTGTGTGTGTGCGTTTTTATTAATTGTGTGTTTGGGAGATTTGAGGTCTCACAGAGTGCTGGAATCGTGGCACTATGAAAGCGAGAGAGAGAGAGAGAGAGAGAGAGAGAGAGAGAGAGAGAGAGATGGATTTGCAGCGTCCAGATCCATGCAGAGATCAAAGGTCACTGTACTCTCCATCCATACAACCTGTCACCACTTTCCCTCAATCTCGGGCCGTTCCCCTCCATCCCTCAGCCAAACTCCAATTACACGCACGGCTCTGACGGACAGATGCAACACGCGGACTGATCTCATCTGTGAACTTCTGCACTTTCACTCCATCCATTTAAGTGAATCAGTTTGTTTAGATGATTCATTTAAATCAAACGGTTCCAAAATGATTCACTGATTCAGAAGAGCATTTAAAAAAAAAATATTTAACGGCTGTTTTGTGCTGTTTTGTTTTCGACATTTAAAATATAACCCTTATAATTTTATGAGTTGATTAATAACACTTTACGGTAAGATTTACTAACATTAGTTAATATTAGTTAACATAATAATAATAATAATAACCTTTATTTTCTATAGCGCCTTTAAATACAAATCTCAAAGCGCTTTACAAAGACAAGCATCAAGAAACACATAAACATAATATAAAGATAAAAAATAAAGCATCAATAAAGACTTAAAATAAGGAAAAAAGAAGATTTCAGTTATTCAATTAAAAGCTACCTTAAAAAAATAGTTTTAAGCTTAGATTTTAAAAATGTCAAGAGATTTAGCTTGTCTTTTCTAAATCGGTAAACATGAACTAACAATAAAAATAAATAAAAAAATATTCCTATTTGATTTTTTTTCAACTTGTTCTAATAAATTATTAAAATCAGTCGTATCTGAACATGTGTCACAATAAAAGTATCTGTTATGTTTATATTGTCTGAGATAAAACTCCCAAAATACAGTAATACCTCGGTTTACGAGCATGGAGGGTCAAATCGGTGCACGAGCATTGTATCGGTGTGCGATAAAAAAATATTATCAATTATACATTTTTATTTCTATGAGATCTTAATGGTTATAATTTTAACTGCAATTAATAGGGTAAAACCAAAAAAAATATTTAAAATGGGCATTTATGGTCATGTGGAACCAATCGATTGATTTTTAGTGCATTCTTATGGGGAAATTTGTTCTGGTGTACAAGCATTTTGGTTTACGAGCTCGCTCTCTCGAACGAATTAAACTTGTAAACCGAGGTGTTACTGTAGTATCTAAACTGTTGATGCAATAATCGTTTGCCGCAGATTGTTTTACACAATAAAAGCAAAAAAGGTTTATTTTGATGGATCACTTTACATTTTTATAACTGTAAATAACTTTGAACTAAATGTCAACCAACAAGAGTATCTGATAACTCTTTATTATGATGCTCCTCAACACACATTCAGCTGATTTAAATATCTTTACAACTAAATGTCAACTTATTCTACTAACCCGAACCCTAAACTAACCATCAACTAACACTCTAACGAGAGTTAGTTGATGTGCAGTTGCAGAGTTACTTACAGTGTCTAAAGTCAACCATTGAAATAATGTGTAACTGCAAATAACAATGATAACACTCACAAAAAGTCTACCTTGACTCAACAATATCAACATATTCAACAACAGAGTCCAGATGCATTGCAGGCCAGACAAACACAAGCCACAGTCCTGATCCTGATAACCCCCCCCCCATTTAATCATCTACTACACGCATCAAGCATGGCTGTGCTCGAACCCGCCAGATACCGCAGCAGATGTGCATGTACATTCATCTTTATGCTGGGAATAATTCTGCAATTTGGCATCTTCTACAGTCGTCCACCGGAGAAGAGGAGGAATATTAGAGGCACGGGGATGTAAAGATGGATGTAAAGATGGACAGGAAGAGGAAAGAGAGACGGTGGAGAATGAATGTAAATAGGAAAAGGAGAAAAACAAACATATTGCATGTTTCATATATGTCCATCTCAGTGCTCTCATGCAAACGTTAAATCTATTGGATAAAGATGTTCTTGTGGAAAGGCATGTTTCTCTGCAATCACACCGTTTGATGGGGAACATCAGCAGATTAAGCATGAGAGCTCAAGTGTCTGCGTGAGATTTACTGAGCAGAGATTCTACCTCTCGCTCAACCCTCGCCGAGGCTTTGCGGCGTCCTGATTAGTATTCATCAGAGGAGAGGCCGTGCTCTAAATATAGCCGATGAAAACAAGACCAGTAGCTTCACACTGCTAGCACTGGAACACTGACTGCTCACCAGTCAGACAACGGTCACATCAACACCACGCAACACGTCAGAGGGAAATCACACACATCTACTCAAAGCTCAGTGTTTAAACGTAATGCTTTAATGCAAATATACCTGCTCTTTACATTTAATTTTTTATGCATTTGGTGACTTGCATTGCATTCAAGAAACACTGACATTCTAACCAGTTCTTGCTTTCCCTGGGAATTGAACCCATGACCTTGATGTTGCAAGCGCCGCTCTCTACTGTTAGACACACAGGGAAGCTGTTCTCTTATCCACATTAATATGCAGAGACGACTATAAATAGCCATTCGTAGGCTGATTCATGCCTGAAATGTGTGAAACTGCGGGGCTTTCAGAACATTGGCTGAATGGGTGGAGCATTCAGGACATTTGATGCAATTTCAATGCAAGTGCCACGCAGTTACACACTTCACCTTTAGAATCGCTCCAACCGTTTCCATACCGTCTCTTAAACTGCATTCGAATGATCAAATTAAATGACCAAATGAATAGGATGAACAAAACATGCTATTTTGCAGAATAATCCTATCATCCTTTTGAGATGCATGGTAAGTATATATATATATATATATATCGTCTCAAAATGATGATGTATATCATGCCTGCTCTATATTTCCCCTTTGGCGTTTCACACATCCATTAATGCTGCCTGAATCTTTCATGCATATCCCGTGTAATTCAACGACACAGACAGAAGAACGCGCTTCAAACCTCGCCGCGCTGGCTGATGGTTCGTTGGCTGGTCGTCATAAGGAGGTTTAAGAGCTCACATCTACCAGAGAGACAACTTTCAGACGTTTCTTTTGAAATAAAACAAAATAAAATCAATCGTTTTACTGATCGAAATCTCTCTCATGGCAGTTTTTGTGCATTTTCAAATAAAATAAAATAAAATCCCCAAACAAGTATTTGACCATTTTGAAAATGTCCTTTTCATCTTGGTATACATAATTGGTTTAAAATAGTTTTTTGTTTTTGTTTTTTCTAAAATAAGATATAAATAAAATAAAATAATAAAATAAACACCTCAAACCAAATTAAACCGTTTATGCTCTTCTGAAAAATTAGGGTCCAATTCTCACTATAAACTGTAACTTTTCCCTCCATAAACTCCTGATTACTGCTTATTAATAGTTAGTAATGCAGGTATTAGTTTAGGTGTTGGGTCGATTATGGGATGTAGAATATGATCATGCAGAATAAGGCATTAATATGTGCTTTATAAGAACTAATAAACAGACAATATTCATGATATTCATGATAATAATCAACTAGTTGAGAGTGAGAATTGGAGCCTAAACTAAAGTGTTTCATTTTCATTATGGTGTAAATAATTGGTTTATTTACATTTCAGTCTAGACACCTCCCTAAAAAGAGCATAAAAGTCTGTTGACTGAAACTGTTCAGCAAACGTGATTTTAATAAGCTAAAAATATCTATACCTTGACCCATCTGGAGACTAAACCTGGCGATCATGTAACTAAATCAGCAAGAGGTTGTGAGCAGCGCCCAGTGAACTATAAACGCAGCATCACGGAGGATGAAGGATGAAGGATTCGCTGGATGAGACTATTTGTAAATTGTAAGGTGACCTGAAAGTGGATAAACCCTCCCTCTCTTTCCAGACCACCATCATTTGTCTCGCTCATACACAGAGGACGCATCAGGAACGTCCTCACATGACACGGACAGATGCTAGCGCGCACGCACGCACACACACAGACACACAAACACACACACAAATCCACACACACACACACACATCCACACAGAGAGACTCACACACAAGCACACACACACACACACACACACACACACACACACACACACAGACACACACAAGCATGCACACACACTCACATACAGACACACACGCAAGCTAATACGCACACACACACACAGAGACACACACATGCACACACACACACACACACACGCACACACACAAGCATCCACGCACACACACAGAGGCACACACACATGCACACACACACACACACACACACATACACTCACATACAGACACACACACGCAAGCAAACGTGCACACACACACACATGCACGCACACACACACACACTCACACACAGACACACACACGCAAGCAAGCATACACGCACACAAACACTCACACAGACACACAAACACACACAAAGATGCACACACACACACACACACACACTCACACAGACACACACACGCAAGGATGCACACACACAAACACACTCTCACTCAGACATACACACACACATGCACTCACACACAGAAACACACACACACACACACGTATGCACGCACACACACACACACACACTCACACAGACACAAGGATTCACACTAACATGCATGCATGCACACACACTCACACAGACACACACACACACACACATGCACAGACACACACGCTCACACACACACACACACACACACACACACACACACACACACACACACACACACACACACACACACACACACACACACACACACACACACAGAGAGACACACTAAATTACAGCCTCAAAACTCAATGTTCCCGTCAGCCGCTGCACAGCACAAACTAGGGCACAGTTAATCTGTTGAAAAGATGGTAGAGGTGTCCTAGTTTATTTGACACACTGCAGTTACTACACACCATGCTTTAGAGGTTGAAGGTTTACAGAAAGTGCAGTGTACACGAGGAAAGACACACAGATACAACAAGACGTAGATGTGGGTTTTGCTTATTTAAACTACAAAGAGAAAATTGCCGTGAAAGCCCTAGATTAAAGAAAGCACTCATGCAGCTTGAACAAATATGAACAAACCTTTTTTAACTCAAGCCAGTCTCCAGGATTTTCCTGCTCTATAGACTATCATAAACATTTTATTGGTCGGATCTACTGAAGCACTGAATCAAATCTTTATTTTGTGAATAAACAACTGCAAACTCAACACACTGACAATCTAATGAAATGATTCTCATGAACGAACTGAACAAACTGTTTCGACACTGAACGACACATTCAGTTCATTCATGACTGAGCTTAACAAAATGGGACTTTTACATTTACACTCATGCATTTATCAGCTGCTTTTATCATTGCATTCAAGAAACACATTGACATTCTAATCAGTTCTTGCTTTCCCTGGGAGTCGAACCCATGACCTCTACTGTTTTTTGTTCATGAACGATCAAGGGATCTTATTCATAGATAAGGTTAATGAACTAGGACATCTCGTTAGGCGTCTCATTTATATATATTGAAATAAAATAATATCCTTATTTGGATCTTGGGGTTTCATTTTTAAACCCAAAATTTGGATGAAATATGTTGACTGAAATCCTGTTACTGCAGGCACATTAAAACAGCATGCAAAAGTCTCTCTCTGTGTGGATTTTAAAACAAAATATATTATAATACAATTCAAGCTACAAACAGAACTTTTCCCTAAAAGCCCCATATGAAAGTAAACAATCATGTGGCTCGAACAAAATGTACAATTATTTTAACTGAACGATCTCTCTTGACTATCTATGTGAATTTTAATTTGATATTTTAACAGAATAAAGCACAGCCTGCCAACATTCCTTCAGTAGGAAGGAAGAGATTGAGCTGGGATGTGAATGGGTTGAGTGAATCATTCAATGACACAAAACGACACTCCCTTGTCGTCACTTATCGCTGTTTCGATGTGAGCAGAAATCTTTCTGGTGAACGTAGAACGGATTTGTGTCCTTTTGTTTCCTCATCCTCAGAATTTGTGTTACTTTTCCTTTTTGGTCTGTCTCTCAGTCACACATTCATGTGTTTGTGATTCGACAGTCTCAGTAGCCAGGTCTCTTTTCATCTGCTCTTAAAGCAACGCCCCATTACCCGGTCCACTGTATCTGTTCCTTTTGAACTCTCAGCTTCCCATTAGGCATTTCCCCAGCACTGTGCCAGTCATCCTCGAGCAGGAGACATTACTGACAGATATTTTGACAATCTCACAAAACACTGCCAAACAAATGTTTGGCTTGTCCTTTCATGCATTTTGTACCATTCCTCTAAAACCTTTCTCTGTGTTTAATAGCTTAATGCCTCTTACTGAGATGATGCCTTGGGCAGAAGCCTTCTTTCTTTTTCAGCTTTGCCCAGTATTTTATTTCCCCCCTCTTTTTGTATCCCAGAATGTTTGTCTCTTCAAGCGAACCGCTGAGAGGAACCAAACTGGCTTCCCTTGAATTACGAACAATATAAAAGGAGCTCACAATGTGGAAAGCCACACGGATTAAAGCGTTCCACAGCAAACGTAATGAAAGCGCATTAAAAATGTTAAATATAAAAAACCATGGGCACAGACTCAGCATGGTCCACGTCCAAAGGCTGTGTCTCACATATTGGCTGAGCTGGCATTGATCATTTTACAGTTGGCTGCCGAAGGTTTGCGGCCAGCAGACGTGCAAAACAAATTCACTCAGTAGGAGCCGCTCGCCTCGCTGCCCTTTATAGCAGTGCTAAAACACTGGCTGTGGTCTCCAGGTCGAGTAATAGCGCGACGGCTGTCAGAACACACTGCCGAAAGGAACCGTCCACGCCACTTGCTTCCTCATGTGAGCGCGAGTTGTCAGTTAAAGGGTTTTACTCGTGCTTGTGTCAGATATGCTCTATGGATCTATATGGAACCTTAAAGGGTTCTGTCAGGCGTTTCACCAGCAGAAACGTCTAGGGGAAAAGTCAGGTACAATAAAACCATATAACTCAATGGACATGCCAAGCTCTAGGTGAACGTGCACTGTAAAAAAAATTAAGTGGCGGCCTTAAATTAAACAAGCTGAAGCAATGTAAAAGCACATGTTGTCATAACTTGCTATTCTCAAAGTATATCAATCTTTGTATATCAATATCAAAACATTTCAACCAACCAATTGGAATTAAGACAAGACAAGTTGACCGTTTATATCAAGCTGAGGCTCGGCTGCTTCTGTATCACCTGATTTTAGGCAGAAGATAGAGGTAGGGTGAAGTTTAGATGGTAGGGATAGGACTACATTTTCAGATAAGAATGAAAACATGTTGATTCAGGAACATCTTACTTGGCAAAATCATTGTGACCCGAGGTCTAAAAAAGTCTGTTATGGATAAGGTAGTGTCAAAAAGATTGTTAACTTTACTTTCTTACCAGAATAAGTTGAAACAACCCATTAAAAATACAATCCAATCGTTTAAGAAATTTTGTAGAACCTTCCATAGAACCTTGTTGGCATAAAGTGTTTTTTTAAGACTAGGGTTCTGCATTGAACCTTTTCTCCAAGAGTGAATTCAGGACAAGCTGGACTGTTTAAGGTAAGCAGGCAAGGCTTGAACTCAGTTTAATTGGCTCCCATTTCAACGCTTGTCCTCCATATTTGTCAGATTTCAGACAGGAACTCCGGTTGCGTTCCTTAACAAAAGGTTCATCGGGATCTAAAGTAACGTAATGTTTTTAACAACAGAGATCATTGAACTGCTCTCGGCATCCCTAGAAAGTTTATTTTTTCCCCGCTCAAGGTTATTCAGCACAGTTGTTCAGTCGACGATCAATACTATAGCCTTTGCTTGCCCAAGGTTTCCATAAAAGAGGTTCTTTGTGAATGGAATAGCAGCTCATATTGATTTGCTTAGCTTGTTTTATGTGTGTGTTATTTACAAAAAAGCTATGGATTGTGTGACAAGTCTGACTGTCGCTCAGAAATGTTTTCTCTCTGGGTGCAACGACACATCCGTAACTGAAAAACAACGCTGTTCTGTGGCAGGAATGCCACTTTCAGTGTGGAAGTGGGTGATGTTTTCCAACAAGCCATACATATTCATTAAACCCGGAGACAGTTTTTGGTTTAAAAATTAGAGGGATAGGTTGAGCATGGCGTTGTGTTTACCGATTTGCACGACTTCTAGTTATTGCATCATAGAGACGCACTTCCCTGCAGCGACACCTCAATCTTCCCCTCCTGCCATTGCTAAACAAATATCCACAATACAACAAACTCAAAGTCAAAGCAACCTTGAGGACGCTGCTGGCCGATATTGCCACCTGCCAATCAAATCTTGCAGCATTAGCGGTGAGAAGCCACTCGGCTGCTTTCCTGGGCCAGCAATGACAAATGGATGTGATTGCTTTTATTACAGTTTTGGGGCTTTAGCTACTTTTTTATTCCTTGAGACAGCAGAGCTGTGAGGGCCTCCTTCCACATTTTTTAACTCATTTATACTGTGTGAGAAAAGTATGAAATGTGACACAGTAAAGAAAACCTGTTAACTTGCTTTAGGTGTGTATCTGACAAAACTATTTGGCAAAAAGAGCAAACTACAGCTACAGGTTTTATTTTGCAATGCAGAACATGCACAGAAAACCATAAAGCTGAGAGGAAAATGCTAATTTTCCTCTCAGCTTTATGTTATTAATATTATGTTAGAATGTTCATAAAAAATGATAACGGCACAATTTGGCAACTTCACAATTCACAAATCGACTCCGAGCACAAACTACGCACAACTCTGACATGCATGTATACATGAGTAATATTTCAATTTAAACAATGTCTTTACTTTGAAATGTCTTGTACAATGTATTTTCCTCCAGTAATCATCTTCCGCTGATGCTAACCTGTGTTTTTCTGTGCATTTATAGCCTGATGTCCTGCTATTCTCAAACAGGGAACATGTATTTTCTCTCATACAGTTACAGTAAACAAGGCCATTATACTTCAGCTGTTTAATTTAGTGAGTGTTTCTCCTGTTCCGCTTCAGGTGCCTTACTGTCCCTGGCCTGTCCGGTTTGGCTAAATCATCTGTCCGTGTGAGATTCCCTGCAGGTGCGTCTTTAAGAGCACGAGGCCTCTTACTGAGCTGACAGAGAGACAGACACATTTTGTTTTCCTCTGCCGCGGGCATCAATTAGTGCTGGTGCAGAAAAGTGTTGGAAAGGCATCCACACCACGGTGGTGTTCAGGCGAGCCGACTTTATGTCAAGGTAAAACACTGTGTGAAAGACTTTCTCAAACAGACTCGTTATGGTGCTTGCTAATTCACATTTTTGTAAATTAGCACAGCAGCTTCAGATTCCCTGCATCCATCAGGACCAGAGATTCAATGAACATGTAACGTGATTTTGTGTGTAAACTAATTATTGTTGAAGTCACTTTTCATTTTAAATTTTTTGCTTCTGTATATTAGATGAGTTTAATTCTTTTTAGGGCTGCCAAAGATAACGTGTTAACTTCTGCAATTAAAGAAATGTAATGTCTGGTTTGTAAATGCACACTTTACCATCAAGTCTGACCTTAAAGGGACTATAAGTAGAATTCAGAAACTCTTTTTTTACTGCCGCCACCGGTGGCCGTCGAGTGAACTGACACACCAGAGGCTGAATGTGATCCTCATGCTGACGTTGTTTCGCGTTCTTCGCTTAGAAGTTAAAAGAAGTTGGAAATAGTTTTGCGGTGATAAACTGTTATTGAACATCCCAACGGCGTTCACGCGTCTGAGAGCGAAGGTTGGACGAACATGTGACATGCCATGCGCTCTCCTCTCAAAAAGAAAATGAACACACAACACTGACAGCGGTGAGAAAACAGCAGCGCAGAAAGCGTCTGATCGCAGTCATGGGGATGTGTTTGACTGGCAGAACATTATATAAGCTTTAGCTTTTATATACGATTTTGTGTGTCATCGAACGGAAGAGAGGCTGTGTCAACTTCAAATTCTTCCGATTTTTTCGGGAAAAACGTCCCAATTTCTTCAAATGAAAACGAGTCTAGGAAGTTGGGGAAGATTTTGTCAAAATTTTGCCACAAGCATTGCACGTGTTCACACTATGTTCGCATATTGGCAATTAATGCATGCAAACTCTTAATAGTCCCTTTAATATCCAAAGAATTCATCAAATTGATATAATATAATTGATTTACCTTTATAAGCATTTAAATTGCTCAACCGCTAAACCTTTTTAAATAAATTATGCTTCTACTCCAATTTGTTATTTAGATTAGTTTAAATACGTAATATGTGATGTAACGCATACATCTCTAAAGATTTTTTCTAGTTGTACTGTGTCTTTCAACACCTTGCTTCACGTTTATTTGGTACTGTAACTATTAATAAAGAGGAAGAGATAATTTGTTCACGTGCCGGTCGAACCACAAACCCAAATGTTTTCACTCGAATTTAGTTATAAAATTGACAGAATTTGAAAGCTGAGATTTTCTTCAAATCAAAAGTAATACAGCACAAAGCGATTGTTGAATGGGACACCCCACAAATAATGTCTAGTGAAGTTCTGTTTACCCATCAAGATTTTGGTTCATTAAAATGAAGATTAATTGTTAAATCCTGAAATGGTGGACCAGACGCTGGCATCCGACAGCCGACGTGTGTGTACCTGTTGTAGTTTATTCATGTTTTGTGCACAGAATAGATGCTGACACTCTTAAAACGCACCATCTCAAAGCCACAAATAAACTTCACAGTTTAGTTTTATTACTTTTTTAACTAACTTTTTACTTCGTCAAAATCAATGACTCTAAATTAGGCAACAACAAGATTTTCAGTCTTATGCCTTTCCTTCAGGCTTGGCTTTTCTATGTGTCTAACAGTAGAGAGCAGCGCTTGCAACATCAAGGTCATGGGTTTGATTCCCAGGGAAAGCAAGAACTGATTAGAATGTCAATGTGTTTCTTGAATGCAATGATAAAAGCGTCTGATAAATGCATGAATGTACATATAATGATAACCCTCATCATTCTGAAAGCATGCAGTGAACTGGAATCTGCAGGAAAGACAGTGATCAGGTCTTCGGTTTCAGGGGTGTTGAGCTGAATCAGTGAGGTGAAGGTTTCTCATCGCATCTGCTTTCCAACCAACCATCAGAACATGAACTAAAGCCTCAAGCTCTGAGAAACAGGACGATCAAAAGAAGCATCGGCACGAATGTTGCAACGGTTTGTCAGGAACGTAAACAAATGCGCTCTTCATAACCGTCTCCTAATGCTCAGCGCATCTCCCCGATCAATGAGCCAGCAATCGCAAGCCGCTAATGAGGCTGTAGTGTGTGTGCATATTTCTTGAAACAAATGAAACATTGAAGGAACAAAAAGACCAGTTTGCCTCAGACAATAGGCATTACTGACATTTCTAGACCGTATCTGCACTAAAGCGAGAGCTGCGCTTTCATTGCAGCAGCAAGTGGAGAGCAGGCTTGCAGACATTGATCTTTTTGGACTGATATGTTAAGTAGCAAGACGTTTCTGTAATTTACATAGCAATTGGGAGAGCTAATGTTGTGGCATGTACATCAGAGCTTATTAAGGCAGACTTAATTAATTGGCAAATGTAAGCGCCGCACGATGATTCATCTCTTAAAAGTTCACAAACCATTATAGTGACAAACAGCAATAAAGCTCATGATTTTAACAGGGCAGAAATGTAGTGATAATAACAGACTTTACACACCAGATCTGTTGATGACAAATACAAAGTAGTGATATAAAATCACTTTTGTGTTGTGATGATGGCAAAATAATAACACAAATCACTCAGCTCCCAAAAACCACAGAGTTATAGCTTAACATTATAAACTGGTTGTCCCTTCATTAATATTTAGACGTTTAAAGCCATCAACCTTGGATTTTCACCCGAAGGTCGCAGTCATCCGCCATTTCATTTATTGTTACAGCCCAGGCTTTTAGTCAAACGAGCTCAGGAATTAGTGGCTTTGCCCATTAGTCGTTTAATTGCCTCTGGACGAGTGACATGCATGCAGAATTGCAGACGGACTGAGGGTCAGAGGGGATGAATTCAGAGCAATTAATGAGATTGTGGCTTGTTCGCTGGTTCAACAGTTCTAGCAATGTTCTTACTAAAATCTTTCTTTGTAAAACGTTTGAACCAAAGCAGCTGAAAAGATGCATTTATTTCATAGTTAGTTAATAGCGAGGAGCCTAATTTAAAGCGTGACCTTTTCAGCAATGCAATAATATTTAAAGTGCATGAAATGACTAGTATTGTTTGTTTTTTAACTCACATGTAACATAAATAAATGACTGTATTGTAATGGTAAACAGTAAACAGTAGAGATCAGCGCTTGCAACATCAAGGTCATGGGTTCGATACCCAGGGAAAGCAAGAACTGATTAGAATGTCAATGTGTTTCTTGAATGCGATGATAAAAGCAGCTGATAAATGAATGAATGTGAATAAGTTGTGGAACTGAAATAGCCAATACTTCTACTAGATCTACTGCTGGTTTCTTCCTAATGAACAGAATGTTTGCCCGACGTCATCGCTCCTCTCTCCTGCAGATTACAGTAGTTGTCATCAGTGACGCTCTGCTCTGGTTGTTTTGACTGTGTATATTCAGAGATATTCAGAGTGGGCTTGTCAAGATTGAGTCGGCACAGAGACTTCAGAGACGCCGGCTACAGTATTGACTGCTGAAGTGCGAGTCTCACAGGATGTTCAGAAATGAATCTGTCTCATTTTCACTAAATTAGCATGCTGTCAGAGACAGTGGCCACCGGTGACGGATCTGCGCGGATGACTCACAGTTGAGCTGAGGACAGGAGATGTTTCCTCACGTCACAGACAAACCGTAAAGCATCGAGAGAGCGAAGTGTTGCTCGCATCAGCTGGAGTCGTGAAAACGCCTGCCACGACACCTGAAGTTAAATCTGTGCGCTGACAGACACACACACACACATATACGCGCACACAAACACGCGCGCACACACACAAACACACACAAACACACACGTATGCAAACGCTACAGTTAAACACAGATGCCGGCACTCATCAGAACAGGTGGTGATATTTAGAAACATTTACTGTTGACATATTTTAAAGTCAGTATATTTGCTTTAATTGAGTGTTTCTCAGTTCAAGTAGGCAGAGAGTCTGTCTTTATCAATGAACAATTTTATGAATTTATTATTCTTATTATGAACCTTTTCATTTACTTAATCAACTGCATTTATTTGTATTCTTTTAGTCTTTCCTTACAGTAAAAATAATTAAATTGTTTAGTAGTTTTGTCCTATTAATAAACAGCAAATAAAAATAGCAACATAAAATAAATACTCTTTTGCATCGTTTTTTATGTGGAATTTTAAAGCTGTAAAAAGCACATTAATAATCAATCTGAACAGTCGAATCTTCAATCTACAGTCAAATTTTTACTGTAAAACACTGCACTTCATTAAAAAAATTACTTTACAATTAAATCAAATTACAATTATATCAAATAAAACAGTACCACAAAAGCCATCACTGTTTTTTTTTTTTTTTTACGGTAAAATACTTTTTACTGT
>JAWRVZ010000058.1:492500-545000 GCA_037043235.1 Rhodeus uyekii
AAGCGTTTTTCATTGGATGAATTCTGAATGTCCCCTAATCCCTAATTCATGATGATTGCTAAAAGATGTGAAAAAGTTGCCAAGTTAACAGACATTAAACTGAAAATTAAATTGCATTATTTAAGCATTAATCACACAAACTAAACAAATCAAATTTAGAAATTGCTAATAAATGTCATGCATAATTCCAAAGAAATAGAATTGAATTAAATGTGATATTTTACAGAAGAAATATGGAAATAGAGTTTGTTTATTGTGTAAAGCATACTCCAATAATCTTTGTTGACACGTTTTTATACTGTAGATTGGTCTGTGATTGGATGTTGACCAGCGAAATATACTTTTGGTTTTTGAACGAACCACAGCTGGATGTGACGACTCTGAGCAAGTGCAGGGCTTTGAGTGAATGTGGTGCAGGTGAGCGACGAGGGCCGCATGTGCAGAAGGAAGACGAGACTGTGGTTCAGGGGTTAAACCTCCTCCGCGTGAGACGACTGGCCCGTGCTGAGAGATGTTCCGGACACACTCGCTCTGTCTGTGGGTCTGTGGGAGTGAGGCTCATCGCACACTTTCTCCTTATCACTGCTCCTATCTCTCCTCCCATCTCTAATCTCTCTCTTTTACACTCTCTCCCTCTGTCTAATGCTGCGTGCGTGTGTGTGTTTAAATGTTTGGCCCCACTGGATTAGAAAAAAAACGTGACACTTGTCATTTCTGGATTAAAAATGTCTAGACAAGCAGCTTTTACTGAACTCAGTTTATTTAATATGAGTAAACGATAGTAACTAGTAAAAGTAATGCTTAAAGTGACTATTCAACTATTTTATATTGCAGCGTTTATAATAATACATGATTTATCCGTGCTCGTCATGATTGTGTTAATAATGTTGAGTGAGAATAACAGCATGTTCTCTGATGATGAGGGCGGGGCAACAACCTGTCAATCACATGATTCACCAATAGCAAACCACAACCATCCAATCTCAATCAGGCCCCGCCCACATTTGTTCTTGTTTGTGAAGCGATTCCCTCCATATGCAGAATAATAGAGGAGAAAAGATGAGTGCAACTTCCCTTTCATGATGACTTTAAGAGTCAAGTCAGGAATAAATATCTCCTTAGGCAAGAGGCGTCGAAAACTAAAAGACATATCCATTCTTCCCCAGTTAATTGATTACATTTGGAATAGAGAACACGTTTTCTGAAATGTTGTGTTTGAATGTGCTGAATGTTGAAAAATATTCCTTAATTTGCAGAACAGAAACCTGAAGCTTGGATAAAGACGGATATTCTGTCGGTTCAAAAATTCTTGTTTAATTTTATTGATATTTTACATTTTTTTTTCATCACTCTATAAATGCTGAAATACATTCAGAATGTAACCAATGTACAGACTCAAACAGTTAAATAAATAAACTGTGTTTTGAATGCTATATTTCCATTACTCTGAAACAACACAATGCAAAAAGCCAAATAGTCCAAAATCTACAAATTTAGTAGTGCATGAAAAATTATTGTGCATGTTATCGCCTGAAGGTCAAAAGATTTCAGATTTTGCCGAGTTTTGGTCTGCTGTGACTTTACGTTATCTATGTATTATATATAAAGTCAACGTTAAATCAAAACTCGATTTACCTTATCTTTATCAAAGCACACTATCTGCACTATCAAAAAAGAATAACTGCCGATGTCTCTGAACTGACTTTCCTTTCCACCTGACATCCGAAATCCTGCTTGTTGCGTCAGCTTTTCACAATCCAATCAATTCCAGATGGATAAAATCAAATCCTGTCCTAAACCCTTTCTCCTTAAATATCCTGCAACGTACAAGTAAAATGGGTTGAACAGCATTTCGTTTTGACTTTAACCGCTGACATGCTGTTACTGTAAAGGCCACTTTTCAACGGTACATGCTTTGTGTGGCATTGAAAGGAAATGAGCCTGCGGCACAGTCTGATGTTATTTGATCAGAGGTGCTTCAGTGAAGTCGTTCTCTGACTCCTTCGGCTTGATTGTGCCTTAAAAGTGCTACAGATCTCTCAATGCATCCAATATGATTGTTGCTTCTATTGGAAGAGATATGTGATGGACACATGCAACATAATCACGTTGAAAGGAATCATTGCCATCAAATGCCATCATTTTATTCACACCTTTGTTGATACAAATTTAATTAAATTTTGAGTAATGTACTAGCTTTTCTTTCAAATCGTTGCAATTAATGATGACTGGGGCTTTCAAGCTTCAAAAAGGACAAATAACGTCTAAAATATACAGTTATAGTTTTGGGGTTGGTGAGATTTTATAATGTTTTAGAAAGAAGTCTCTTCTGCTCACTAATTAGCTTAGTTAATCAAAATATAGTAAGACAGCAATATTGTGAAATATTATTTTGATTAAATGCCTAAATGTTCCACATATCATTATTATCATACCTGATATTAGAATAAAAATTATATATCATATAATTAAAACAAAGAAAGCATATTTTGTCACCTCTTGGAGCTTTTTCTCATCATCACTGACCTCATCATTTCCCTGTACACTCAGCATCTGGCTCATATTCTCAAACAAAGTTTCAAAATCATTTTCGACATCTACAAAATCAATATTTTGATCTCTGACAGCTTCTTCACCATCAAGTGACAGCGACACAAATATTTGACTACAGGACATGCTCAGCTGTAAATCGAAAAGCCTATTCAAGTTTTGCTGATGATGCTTCCTAATCTTTTGTTTTCTGCCTGCAGTAACTATGAGTGAATCATCACTTCATTCTGTATCAGACACTGCCTCCTTGTGGAATAAATATGAATTGCACTTATTCCGTTATCAAAGATTCAATTATTTTTGTGCTGAAAAAAAAAATTCTTACACTGAATGTTACACAACCTGATTGTTAGCAACCTGATACAAAATTTGCAAAAAATACAGTAAAACAGTGTAATATTATATCAGTGTAAAACAGCTGTTTTCTATAAGAATATATAGTAAAGTGTCATTTATTCCTTTGATTAAAGCTGAATTTATTAGATGATAAATACAGTAAAACAGTGTAATATTATATCAGTGTAAAACAGCTGTTTTCTATGTGAATACATAGTAAAGTGTCATTTATTCCGTGATTAAAGCTGAATTTATTAGATGATAAATACAGTAAAACAGTGTAATATTATATCAATGTAAAACAGCTGTTTTCTATGTGAATATATAGTAAAGTGTCATTTATTCCTGTTATTGAAGCTGCATTTTCAGCATCATTGCTCCAGTATTCAGTGTCAAAAATCAGAAATAATGCAGAAACATATATATATATATACTGTACACACAACCTTTCAGAATATATGGTGGTTTTGCCTCCTTTTTGAACAATAAAAAAGTGCATCCTTGAAAACGTCTACTTTTGTGATTCAAAGTCGATAGAACATTATACGAGGTTTGAACAACTCAAATGGATGAGTGTGAATGGATGGTGAATGAATGTCCATTATAGGGCAAACAATTCATTTAAGGAGTTGTCTCATACTATTTTAGTGAGGACATTAAAACAGACCAAGTGGTTTGGTCTAAAATCTCAGCTGTCAGGAAGCCATGTTTGCTATTGCATCACACCCTCTGCTTCTGAGTGATAAACCAGTCTCTCAAATTACTGAGCTCAGGCAGAGACACTTAACCAAGCTGCAGACACTGCACTGTAGCAAAGATAAGTACTCTTTGTCCACATGACACTCGTCCCTCTCATTACATGCTGTGAGACACAGTCTCCTCTCTGCATTGTGTCTTTCTGTCTCTGTCTACATCCCCCCTCTCTCTCTCTCTCTCTCTCTCTCTCTGTCTCTCTCTTCCCTAGAAGGAATTTTCACTCTCTTTTGACACTTAATTTCAAGCACTTGTATTTTATGACAACCCATAGGCAGCTTGTGCAGACCTTTAACCATAACTGTAATGGGAGTGTTTATGTTATCGATGGCTTTTGCATGTTACGCTCCATACCACAGAGAATTCAGACAGGAATCTGAGGACAGAGCCAGTAAATCGACTCATTAATGAAACATATTGATCAACAAAATCAGCGTAACTACTAGCTGACTGCAGGGGAAGAGCAGCAGGAGAATGCAACGCTTCAAACAAAGGCCAATGAAAACTATTGCATGTTGAGAGTGATCTTATAACAATATTATGAATAATATAATGTACTTAATATATATAGATGTTTAATCCAAATCAATTTACAGTAAGCCAATTGCAATGAGTCCCTTTGGAGCAGCTATGGGTTAAGTGGTTTGCTTGAGCACACAATGGCGGTAGGACAGAAACAGGGTCTATAGTTAATGGAAAAGCTCTAAGTGGGATCAAACCTGCTGCTTTACCGCTAAAAGCCTTCAACAAACTCAATGAGGAAATGGTAATTGCCAAAAACGTACCACGGTAAGCGTCAGAGGTGGCATGTCTATTCAAAGTGAGTGGGCATGAGTGGAAACAGTTGATTTTGAATGCAAACAACAGCAAAAAACCAACAAAAAGAAAAATTATATATATATATAATTTTTCTATATATTATATATTCTATTATATATATATATATGTGTGTGTCTTCTGCTGAAGTTATTAGCTATTATCACAATGTCATATGGCGATCCTTAGTTATCAGGTATGGCTGTAAACTGAATGCAGTCATGGTTTTTTTGAATTCTTGATTCATGCTCCCTCCAAAAAACTAAAAAGTATGGTATGATTTCACTGATTTCACAACTATAGAGTTGTGTTTTTTTAAAGAAACCCATCAGAGACTTGCCGAAACCATTCTTTTTGTTTACGCTACGTCTCCTACTTGAACATCGGAGGGAAAAGAATGACAGCATTTCCCTCAGCATTTGTTTGCAAGGATGATCGTAGCCTGAGGCAGTTAGCATTAATTAAAAAGAGCGGAAGAAAAAGCTTGGGGGGTTGAATTTGAGTTTGAGTGGATGGGAGGAGATGTGAAAAGATTTCAGACTCGTGTGAGATGCTAAATTCCTGCAGAACGACAGAACTGATGACTAATTCAGAGCTGTTTGTGCTGTTTTATGTAAGTTACTGGTAGAGTTACATAAGTCTTTTCCATCTCAGCACAAACTTGCTGCACTTTGAAGTCAAACAGGGTTAAAGGGTACAAACACACACATACTCGAACACACACCGATATATGCACTAAAACACCACGAGTATCAATTCTCTGTAGCCTATGGGGGCTAGAGATGGTTTAACTGTAACGGTTTTGATCTGACGCTCCCAAACGGGAAGAAACGCAAATGTTTCTACAAGAAAAACCACTTGTTGATGTGTCAATGCAACAAACACACACAGTGGGACTTTCCATCGACTTCTACTGCTTTTATTCAGAGCTAATAATATTTTATATCCCCTAAACCTCATGGAAACCTTTTTACATTTGAATCATTTAAGATATTATTTTGTACGTTTACTAAGCCATTTTTTTCCTAAGCCATTGGCCAGCTCCAAAATGCACGTGATGTCAGCTTTTACTCTCATTATCGTGCAATGTAGGCAAAACCTCTCTCTCTCTCTCTCTCTCTCTCTCTCTCTCTCTCTCTCTCTCACAGATACACACTCTCAGGCAGAGTCTGCAGTCTCATTACGTGTGATGTGACCCCATTATTGCGCATCCCTGAAGTATCATTCAGCATTGAGTGTCATCCATCAGGCAGTCCTCTAAAACAGCCAAAAGAATTAAAGATTTTATCCAACATTCGCCATCTACACATCTTCCCTTGGACTGATCATCAATACTCCTTAACGTAAAGCTCCACAGCCATCCCATATACTCAAACACACACATTCTCCTATCCACTTTGAAACATTCGGCTTTATTTTTAGCCTGATCCATATGTAGTGTGGGTGTAGAGCCGTTTACCGGGCTACGCCGAGTCCTGGTGTTTATAAATAGCCAGAGCGAGCATTATTCCCACATCATCAATCACATTTGGGCACGAGGGAGAGACTCGAGGGTGTAGTTCTGCTGTAGTCTGGCCTCCCTCAGCTCTAGAGGAATGAGCTGGATGGGCTAATCTGGACGGGAACAGATGCTGGGAGCTCGAAGGATGAGGGATGATTCGGGAAGGGCAAATTTTAGCTGGTGTACAAACCAGAGTGAGCTGAAATATTCATAGTCCATATGGAGAAAGAGAGAAACAAGTCTTGTGATTGTGGCAAAAGGCAGAATTTGTTATTTTCTCTCAGACAAAGCCAAACATGCATGCGCAATTCTCCACACTTCTAGCCCATTTCTGTTCCAAGATAGCTTTCTCAGATACACAGATCTATTCAGCTGAAAGGTGACATTGACGCAGACACACACTTGTCTTTTTTTCTATGCTGTCAGCTCACTCCTAAACACTGAGAGGAACACACACAGACACACACACATGGAGGAATCTTTTCATCTTGTAACCATGGCAGTTGGAAGAATACAGTAGGAATCCAGCCGATAACAAAGTGCTTACATAACTATTGCATTGCCAAGCCCGACTCCTACCTTGCACACCTCTTTCCATTTTTCTTCTGCCTCTCACTTATGCGTTCCATTTCTATTTTTCAAGAAAATTCACGTTCCATCATTTGGCACTGCAACGGGTTCCTGACATGTCTCACGTCATTGTCAAGTGAAAAGTGCACCTACTGTTCCCTCAGGATAAAACCGCTACACGCCTCCCCTTTCGTTCCCAAAATCTCAGGTTAAGGCCCCTTGCTTCTGTTTTCAATGCAATGAGGCTACGTTTACTCCGTAACACACTGGCACTCCTTCAACCTACCAGTTCAAACTGGTAAGCATTGGTTATTTATCTCCTCTTCAAGTCACCTAAAGTCAATGTAGTCAAACTACTCGTTTCCCCCAACAGTACAACCAAAATGAGTACCGATCCTTACCTCCCGCAGTTCGTATGCCACATCTTTCAGCTCTTTGAGGATTCCTTCCAGCTGCTCGATCACCATCTTCATGTGGCTGCGGATCTGTTCTCTCTGACTGGGGGTCTCAGAGGGTTCCCGGGCTGGAGCTCCGCTCTGGGACATCCTTCACAGGCTGCTCACGGGCCGGGGTGCGGAGCGCTGAGGGCAGGGGCGAGCCGAGCCACGATCCATGTCTGGGGCCTCCGGGAGCCGCAGTGCTACTGATCCGATCTGGGGCTCGGGCCACACGGGAAGGGTTCAACATCTTAAATATGCCTGGGCAGCCGAGAGACCTCGCTGGGTCTGGGGTCAAGCCTCCTCTTGCTGTGTACGGCGGGGCATCTCGGGGCTCGGGGGACAGACACGGATGGGAAGGAAGGCGCTGGAATCATTGAAGGATGCTATATCCAAGAAATACACACTCCAGGATGAAGAGACAAAGTGTGCCAGAAGCGTGGCTCATTTCATCGTAGCTTGTGTTTAGCGTGCATGTGTGAGTCCCTATGAGAAATTTTGGATGGCAAGCTGTTTTCTATGATGCAGAATTGGAGACATGGCATGGAGGCTTGTATTCAGCGATTGATCCACTGCGATCTCACATAAAATCCAATCTAGGCAGAAGAAGGAAACTCCCAAAGTTGCATTTCTTACAGAGAACGATTAAAGTGCTTGTTTAAAAAAAAAAAAAAAAAAAAAAAAAAACTTGGACGTTTTGTCTTTTTGCTTGTGTTTGCAATAAAAAAAGTCAAGTCAAAAGATGAAATATTCCAACATTAATTTTCCTTGAACTGGATCTGGAAAAAAAGGAGAGAGAAAGAGAGATGTTAGTTCGGCCAAAAACAAACAGTGTCCTTCTATATTGTGTGTTCACATATATGTTTGTCCTTGCGCATTTGTGTATGTCTGAAACGATAAACCAAGGCAACCGTCTTAATGCTTTCAGAGCGGTCTGCAAAATTATAACTACACTTACAATAAATGTTGTGGTGATGTTTCACACGTAATCTCCCACAGGGTGACAGACGAAATGGTGCATCCTTTCCTCCGGGTCAGAGAAGCATTTCTCACCCATTTCCTTAAATGGAGACGGATCTCAATCTTTTACACCCTTTTTGAACAGCGCTGTGTTATTCAAAAAATCATCAGATGAGGTAAATTCCATGTCTTTTGCTCCAAGAGGATTGGAAGGGAATGAAATAGGACAACTTGACCCTTCAAACCTCTGCTGCTGCCAAAATGGGCAGGAGACAATTTTTCACAACACCTGGAAAGACAGGAAGGAGAGCGATTTCTCTGTTTATCTGGTAACGTCTCTCTTCCTGTCATTATTTCTCTCCTCCACTTTCTATTCTCTCAAACACGCATCTTGATTTTCTCCTTTAGCCGTGCTCAAGCTTCAATTTACAACACAAAATCAATTACAGACAGCAAAGAGAGACCGAGACGGACAGATACAAATGAACACGCTCACCAAATTGAATCGCACAATACCCCGTGGAAATACTCTTCTGATCACATCTCTTGCACTCTTTCTCGCCCTCGTCTGTCCCCTGGTCAGTGGTAGAAAGTGCGTGCAGGTTTGCCTTTCCTCCCTCATGAGAAGCAGCGGGAATACAGTTTTCAGCTCTGCTGAGCTCGGATCATCCTGCTCGTTTTGTTGCCACGTCAGTCACCATCAATTGACTGTCGCGCTCTGTCTCCCTCCCAATCACCCCCACTTCTCTTTCCCTTTCCCACTCACAATCCTACTCTTTTATGTCTTTCCTTTCACTTGTCCGTCCAGCCACACTCGCCCACAGTCAGAAGGAGGGTTCATTCAGAGCTGTGCAACAGCGGAGGAGGAGTGAGGGTGGAGGTGGTGGATCAAAGCTTGGCCCCGGTTCCTCTCTTCTGGAGCCCCCAGCAGCCTTGGCTTCTCCGCTCCTGCATGGAATCCTGGAACTCCTCGGATGCTCTTGTTGCTGCGGCGACCACTAGCTTCCGATTCTGCCTCGCATTCCGTCTCTGCTACTGTGGAACAGACACCTCCTGTCGCCGTGACGAGGGAGGGATGCTGTCTTTGCCTCCGATTGAAACCCTGTGGACTCACGCACACTCTGGTCCCCCCTTCTTTCTCTCTCTGTCTCTCCTGCCAGATGGAGGGAGGAAGAGGCTGGAGTTTATGGACAGGCTTTGGCTGCTAGTAGAGACGGCTCTCTCACTGCCTCTGGAGGGGGGAGGGGGGGAGGGACCAGGAGGTTTAAAGAGACAGTAGAGAACTTCACACTGTACTGTAATTCTGTCTCTTCGTTTGTATATTCATAGGCCTCCATTTTATTTATGGCTGCCTATAACACTTCACTCCCCGAGTATACATTTTACATCCCTTTTTACACACTACAAAATATTCTATCATCATCACACATCTTTAAAAATTTACTTGAGACATAATAAACTTGTTTGCTGTTTTGAATTTGTTTTCTCCAGTATTCTTTGTCTTGTATCAAGCACACAACTGGGAGGGTTTCTGTAGTTGTGTGTTCTTTCACCATTCACAGGCTCCAACAAATTGAGAAAATGAGTAAAATATTCCCTTTTGTATCTTCCTCTTTGATCAATAAAACATTTCCCCCTTCATAAACTCCGCGCATTAATACAATGTGCACATTTGGCTTCAAACATATGTTTAGAGTCGGCAGACTGTGTTTTTAGAGCACTGTATTGACTTTGCTCTTATTTCTCTGTAATTGCTCTTCTCCATACAATTCTGTAATTAATCCAACTTAAACAACTTCATGCAATGACTCAATTCAAATAGTGTTTTATAGATCATTTCACCCTACTTTTGAAAACTTTCCAGTTTTAAGAATAGTTTCTCAGAAATTCTCATATTCACTTTGATAATGTAACTCTCAATTGTCATATATTCAATCCAATTAGACATTTTCTCCCAGTAATTTGCATACAGAAATCTGACTGGTCTTTTCTTTCTTGCATCCATTTATCAATTGCTAAACGGCATGACAAAAGATCGAAACCTAAACTTACATTTAAAAATGTACCTAATGCTACTCATTTGCAAACGCTGACATTCTCTTCAATTCAAATCTAGTGATGACGAGTTTATTATGCATTTAGATGTGGGTTAATTAAGGGGCTTTTGATCTACAGCTGTGAAGAGTGTGATGGGTGAATTCTCCTTTTCCAAAAGAAAATGTGTCCTAAAGGCAGTGTGCTCTGCGTATCTGTGAAATAAGATTATCTATAATGCTTCGGGTGCTCGAATTTGCTTATATATAAAGCCAATGTGTGTGTAGAGGTGTGTGTATGTTCACATGTAGTGGTTTGTGTTTGTTTGTGTATGTTCACATGTAGTGGTGTGTGTTTGTGTGTGTATGTTCACATGTAGTGGTGTGTGGTTGTGTGTGTATGTTCACATGTAGTGGTGTGTGCATGTGTGTGTATGTTCACATGTGGGGTTAGAGTGAATGTGTGTGTATGTTCACATGTGGGGTCGGAGTGAATGTGTGTGTATGTTCACATGTAGCGGTGTCTTTCTGTGTGTGTATGTTCCCATGTAGCGTTGTGTTTTTGTGTGTGTATGTTCACATGTAGCGGTGTCTTTCTGTGTGTGTATGTTCCCGTGTAGCGTTGTGTTTCTGTGTGTGTATGTTCACATGTAGTGGTGTGTTTCTGTGTGTGTATGTTCCCATGTAGAGGTGTGTTTCTGTGTGTGTATGTTCACATGTAGTGGTGTGTGTCTCTGTGTGTATGTTCACATGTAGTGGTGTGTGTCTTTGTGTGTATGTTCACATGTAGTGGTGTGTGTCTTTGTGTATGTTCACATGTAGTGGTGTGTTTCTGTGTGTGTATGTTCACATGTAGTGGTGTGTGTCTCTGTGTGTATGTTCACATGTAGTGGTGTGTGTCTTTGTGTGTATGTTCACATGTAGTGGTGTGTGTCTTTGTGTATGTTCACATGTAGTGGTGTGTTTCTGTGTGTGTATGTTCACAAGTCGTGGTGTGTGTCTTTGTGTGTATGTTCCCATGTAGTGGTGTGTGTCTTTGTGTGTTTATGTTCCCATGTAGTGGTGTGTGTCTCTGTGTGTATGTTCACATGTAGTGGTGTGTGTCTTTGTGTATGTTCACATGTAGTGGTGTGTGTCTTTGTGTATGTTCACATGTAGTGGTGTGTGTCTTTGTGGGTATGTTCCCATGTAGTGGTGTGTGTCTGTGTATGTTCACATGTAGCGGTGTGTGTCTGTGTGTGTATTTTCACATGTATCGGTGTGTTTCTGTGTGTGTATTTTCACATGTAGCGGTGTGTGTCTTTGTGTGTATGTTCCCATGTAGTGGTGTGTGTCTGTGTATGTTCACATATAGTGGTGTGTGTTTGTTTGTGTATGTTCCCATGCAGCGGTGTGTTTCTGTGTGTGTATGTTCACATGTGGAGTCAGAGCAAATGTGTGTGTATGTTCACATGTAGTGATGTGTGTCTGCGTGTGTATTGTCACATAGCGATATGTTTCTGCGTGTTTATGTTCACATGTGGGGTCAGACTGAATGTGTATGTTCACATATAGGGGTGTGTGTCTATGTGTGTATGTTCACATTTGGGGTCAGAGTGAATGTGCGTGTGTATGTTCACATGTAGCGGTATGCTTCTGCGTGTGTATGTTCACATATGAGGTCAGAGTGAATTTGTGTGTATGATCACATGTAGTGATGTGTGTCTGCGTGTGTGTGTTCACATGTAGGCTTAGAGTGAATGTGGGTGTGCGTGTGTGTGAGTGTGAGTGTGTTCACATGTAGGGTCAAAGTGAATGTGTGTGTGTGTGTAGGTGGAAGCTGATGTGTCATTATTCTCAAAGATCTATGTAAAAGTGTGTGTAGGCTTGGAGGAGTAGTTGCACTGCTGAACGGCAAAAAGATGTCCTTGCGATATCCCTGTACTGCCTTTAAACGTCATAGATCATTTCCAGCTCTCTTAAACACCTTTACAGCCCTCTATAATACTGTTTAGCATAATTTGGTGTCTAATGAACATTGATAACGGAGTCTGCTGTAGCACATTTGTAACTGTTGAAGAATCATCGACACACACGAGTAGCGGGCGTTTGACTGCTTTCGCCGTCCCGCTCCTGCCCGTATTATATTTCTTTAATGCTAAGGTCATTCTGACTGCTGGTTTTTACTAGCAGAGCTGGAGAGAGGCCAAGGAAATATCAGGCCCACTTAATATTTCTGTCCTGGATTTATTGCACCTGGCCCGATTATGGAGAAGTTTTATAGAACGCAATATTTTTCTAGCAGGGCCGCACGCTCGTGCTTTCACAGGTGTACCTCCAGAGGAAATCACTCGGGTAATGTTGTACTACAGAGAGAGAGAGAGAGAGAGAGAGAGAGAGAGAGTGTTGGAGAAGAAGAAAGCGAGAGTCTAGTGGGAGTTTATTTGACCACTTCTGTTTACACAGCATTGAGCAATCATACCCCAGTTATTTGATACTTCAAGATCAAGTATCTTTTTATTAGACAAGTCAGTATTTGTCTGGCTCGCTGAGAGCCAAGACACAGCCCATGTGTCTCTGTTTGTGTGTGAAGCTATGAGAAAGATTTATTTTTTCTCATAAAGCAAAACTTGAGTGACCCAGCCGGTCGATATAGGTGTTCTAACCCTCTTCCTGTTTCTTTGTCAAAATAGCCACACCGTCCATCACAGCCAGAGCTCACTATTGGTCAGAAATCGCATGCGTTGCGCTGCTATTTTAAAACACATATAAGTGGCATCCATAGCACAGAATATGTTTTCTTATGGCAAACCTGTGACTCTCCTCTCCACAAGGTGGCAGAGTGGTGTAGTGTAGCCTCTGAAACTCACAAAAGAGCAACACACAGGCCACTGGACCTGTGGCATTATCTGTGTGGCAGAAGCCTCTGCTCATTTTAAAAGTATGTTTTGAGAATAGTTTTGTAATTTCATCTCATCATTTTTTAAAGATCTAATGTTTGGTTTCTACATAATTATTAAATTAATAAAATATGTAAGAGAAGACACAAGTATCAGAACTCTTCCCATATTTGAGAAGATTTATTTATTTATCTTCACACATGAGGTCAGTAAAAATAAAAGCTGGTTTATTAGAGTTTCTGTAATTAAAATAAACATAGACTTTTTAAAATTTAGTTTAACTCAAACAAACTAAATAAAAAAATAATTAAAAAAGCTAATATATAGGGCAATAACACTAAACTAAATTACTGAAGCTTTAACAAAAAATAAATAACAATGAAAAGAACACTAATTCAGTGTTTTAATAATAAAATGATTTAAAGTAAATTATGACAATAACATTAATTTATACAAACATATTGAAATTTGTATTGAATGTCTCTGTTTTCACTTTATAAAATTGCAATTAAATGCCAATAAAGCCTTTCATGACTGCATATTCAATAATAATAAAGTCAAGTTTGGCAATGTTAAACAATCCACACTTAGGTTAATTATTACTATTATTATTAGTAGTAGTAAAATAGTATTGGTCACACTTTATATTAGTTGTGTTAATCTATGTACTAAAATTATTATGTATGTAAAACCTATAGGGTTGGTTGAGCGGTAAGGGAATGTCAGAAATTAAGAGTTCAGACATTAATTACACCTGCAATTATGTGGGTATTTTTAAAGGGCACTTATTATGCAAAATTCACTTTCATCAGTGTGTGCACAGCCACCAGCAGTGTCTCAGAATTCTATCAATGTGATGTCACGTTGATTAGGCCACGCCCATAACAGCAGATAGACCCCACCCCTATTCACATAGCTCCGCCCATTCTTCTCGCAGAGCCTTAACATCAGCATTTAAGTGAGAAATATATTCTAATAAAGCTACTAAAGTTATTCAGTCAAGAGCAGAGAGTGATTGTCTGTTTTTCTTCTATTGTTTGATTCATATTAAGAGCAAATATAGCAATAGGTTCTGTTTATTACGCTGCTGTCCCTTTAACACACAGATCTTATACACACATATGGTTTGTTTCCCGCTGTTTACTTTCACACACATGACAGACTGATTTTATGTGAACCATGTGTGTGTTTGACAGTTTAAGCGCAATAAGCCGTGAAAGAGAGAGAGAGTTTAATTATCTCGGGACGCTCCGTCTGATATCCAGCTTTCTGTGCGAGAGCTTCAGGTTTTTGCGCTCACAAAACCAGAGAGCAGAAGTTCAGACTGATGGGACTTTAAAACACAAGCAGATCATAAACTCTCATGATGATGAAGAACTGCAGTGAGTGTGAGACAGACGATCGTCAAAACCAGACAGAGGTTTCAGTTTTTGGACACGAGCTGTAAATGCACAGCCCACTTCTGGCCCTCTAAATGTAGAAGCTCATTTGCATTTAAAGGTACATGCACAAAACTGAATGTTTTTCCTTTGACCAAAAATGGACATTTACAACATGGTATATAATAAATGTTCCCAACATGTATGGGGGCACTGGACAACTTATTTCACATCTTGTAAAAAGGGGCATAATAAATGACCTTTTAAGAACAACTTAAAAAACACATAAGTACGTTTTGTATGTCCTGTAACAAAAACAATAAGAAGGGACCATTACATTTAACTACATATTGAAGGATTGTTTAATAAGCCATCTGAGAAGCTGCAGCCTGGATTATAGAGACTTGAACACAGAACTGAGAAAAACCCATATGATGATAAAATCACTGTAACATGCTCAAGTGGCTTATTGCTTATTGCTCCTCCATTTATAGACCTCACCATTTTTTCAGCTCCCTTTTCTTATCTGTCAGATGTATAAATGTGCTTGTGAGCGAGTGGCTTGCTGTTACTGATCTCGGCTGAGTTATTTCTGCAGGACGGTTAAAAATGTAAGTGATGCTTCTTCACAAACAGAGCATTTACGAGAGAGAGAGAGAAATAGAGGTCACTCAGTCCATCATTTCATTTGCCCACTCACACTTCTTCATCAGTGATCATTGTGTCCTCCTGTCTCTCTCAGACACATCTTCTCATTGTCTTCCCTGAGCTCAAGTAGGGCTGGTTTGCTGTTTGCCGATGGCTATGTGTGGTTGCTGTGGAGCTCGTCGATGGACTGCGCATCACCAATCAGCTTTGGCTTCCCCACCGGAGCGCTAACGAGCCGAAGCACCTTATTCACCATTCAGGACGATTCCCACCAGTACGGATCATCGCATTTTTCTCCCTGCCTCTCCTCGTTTAGAGCCGTGCACCTTTCAGGAAACTCAACTTTACATTATGTAATGCTTAAGAAATCGGACTGCATTGGAAATGTCAGCCATCATGATGTTTAGGATGTGATCTGGAGATTGACACGTAGGGTGTTTACCTGAGAAGTGCAGATTACTGGTGTTGTCCGCTGCCATGCCGACATCTTTTGATTCACTCGCAGTTCGCGCAAACATAATCAAGGCCGAGATGTCACTCAATATCATCGCTATGGAAACGAGTGCGGATGCAGAGCAATTCGAGCACTTTCCGCTTAGACAACGTCTCATTTTACCATGCTTGGCTTCAGTAAATAAAGGAAACACCATAACTTAGGAGTTCTGCTTCTGATTGATGCAGCTGGCGTTACAGCAATTTAATACAGATTTCTGGAGGCAGTGGGGATTGTTTAATGCGCTGTGCATGTATCTTTCCTAGTTATATTTTGCTATTAAAGGAATAGGTCCCAAAAATAAAACATGATATGTACATTATGATTTACTCACCCGTGGAGCACAAAATAAGACATTTTGAAGAATGTCTTTGCTGCTCTTTTTCACCTAATGAAATTTAAGGTAGCATAGGTTGCTGGCAAGGTCTAAAATGCCAAATAAAAGCATTATAAAAGTATCGTATAGGTGCTTTATGAACTTGCTTTGTGTGATAAACATACCGAAAGTTATTAATCATTGGAAATTTTCAATTAATGTGTCTCATTTCTCATGTTCATTTAGTTTAACTTAATATACTAAAATAAGTAATTGAAATTAAAATCAATAAAAATCAATAGCCTAAGTTATGAAAACATATGTTTTTTAGATTACTTCAACTCATTAAAATAAGTTAAACCATTATTTGTTTACATATTAGTCAGTTTAATGTAATTTAAGTTGAAATGACTTACACAGTCAAATTGATTGTTCATGAGTTCAGTATTATATTCTACAGTTTACAAAGACACATTAAGTAAACAAATAAACATGACCAAAACACCCAACAAAATTACTGAAACTTAAAGAAACTAAAAGTGAAAACAACACTATACACAATCTCATTCAAAATACAGTAATCCCTCGCCACTTCACGGTTCAAGTTTCGCGGCCTCAGTGCATAGCGGATTTTTCAAACATATTCATCAAAAAATAAAAATTCAAAAATATCGCCATATCAGCAGCCATATTGCAGAAAGCAGCGTTGTTTCATCGTGATGCGAGAGAAACCGTTTCCCGGGATGCCAAACAAAGAGAGAAACTCTCACAGGGGCTTTGTACACACCCACGGCACTCAGACAAGACATGTGATTGGTTCCCGGCGCGAGACTGACCAATGAGAGCACGAGTGGAGTGGAGCCTCTTCGCCTCTCTCAGAAGCAAATGTTGACGATCCAGCGCCGATATCTGACGATGAGACGCTTCCCGAACTGATTTAAAGGTCTCATTATACCAGTGCAGTAACACCATCATCATCATCATATTCATGAAGCCGCACAGGTCTGTCATCGTCGTCATTACTGGAGTCAAGTCTCAAGACACTACTGTCATTGCTGAGTGTAGAGCACCATAACAAGTATCCAATGAGAGAGAGTAAATGTATTATATTAAGGTTTTATAATTAAATAGATTTAAAATATGTTTAAAGTATAAATATACATGTTTTAAACATTCTGGTACCTACACACACATATACGGAAATTCCCAGGGGGGGCCAATTCTACTTCACGGTTTTTCACCTATCGCGGGGGGGGGGGGGGGGGGGGTGTTCCAGTCCACATTAACCGCGATAAATGAGGTATTACTGTAGTAAAACAAGCTATAGTACTACTAATAATACTAATGTCATGTTCCACTGAATGTGGGTTAAAAAGTCATGTAGGTTAGAAACAACATTTTGCTATAAAGGGAACTTGCACTGCGTTGAAAGGGAACGCTTCAGTGTGAATGTCTCATGAAGCACAATAGAATGATATAAGAAAACAGAGTGTGAATGCACGTCGATATATGATCGATATATCGGAATCCGGGCATCAATGGGAAACTCGCCCCCCTTCAAGGAGGATCCTAGTGCAGGGCGTCCACTGGACAGGGCCCTGGAACAAATGCTCAAGAGAATACCAGAGGTCTGCCTCGAGTGGCTTCCATTCGGTCTAGCTCTTTAACTCTGCATCTTCACGAAATACATGGCTGCAGCGCTTCCACTTGCGCAAATCGCATCAAGTATTTGTGTGCTTCGAGACTCCCAAGAGGGCCCCAGCCTCAAAACCTACTATGAGCAGGTGGTCAAGGCTATCTCTGTGGCTTACGAGTCGGTCGGACATCCTTCTCCTGTGGTTGTCTGGTCCTTCCTGCATACCTTCACCAGGTTCTACCCGTTGGACCTGGGTTTCTCTCCGGGAATATGTGTGCTAATTTAGTGCTCTACGTTTCACTCGACCGCGGTGGCATTGACATTCTTGGTGGCATACACATCTTGTTCCCTGTTCAGGGATCTAGGGTTACATATGTAACCTGAGATGTTTTTTGGTGAACTATCCCTTCAATGACCCAAGATGACTTCATTCTGACCTTTCACATTTGACCATTTTAAACGAACTAGTATTGGCATGTATTTCTCATTTCTTTATACTCCTGTTTTCTTTCAAGAAACAAAAATAAATAAATGCGCTGTCACCTTGGACTCTGCCTGAGTGAATCAATGTAGAACATCTTAAATGCAAAACAGAAATGCATACTTAATATCTAAGAAATCAAATAAATGCATGCAGGAGGTTTATTCTGCAGTATTGCCAATAAACTCTGCCTTAGTGGATCAATAACTAACAAATAACTAACAAATGCAAAACTCGTATCTAATATTTGATGAATCATATCTTGTGAAATTATTTAGTAAGACTAAAAAAAGATCAATCCACAATAGCACATCCAATAGCAGTGCTCTAAAACAAATCAGATACCAAATTACAGAGGTTCATGATGTTACAAAGAAAGTCCTGTGTGTGAAATATCAGTGGTCATGCGTAACAACAGTGGTTCAGGAGGTTTATTCTGCAGGATTGCCCCCCAGGATATTCCTGGTAACGCAGGTCTGTGCACCAGGCTGAAGGAAGAGCAAATCATCCCACTTATCACCAAGCAAAGTGCTCAGTAGGCGGTCCTTGAGCTCTTCTCAAAGCCTGTCATAGTTGCTACAGGCAGGCATCTGTTCGCTTGCAGTCAGCCATCTCCGTCCGTAGCCTTGAGCATCAGCTTAGGTGAACACACACACACACGCGCGCAGGAAAATCCTCTCTTGTAACAAAGCACATAATGCCTTGCTGTCGTTCCTCTTTGAAACTGAGTGCTCTATTTAGGGTGCAGTCAGAGGTTTTGCGAGCGGCCTATACAGAGGTGAAAACACAGATAAATACAACCACTGATCCCGATCACTGATCCAAAATTCTCACCGGGTTATTACAATTAATGGCAACAATTCGGGGGGAAATTTAAACTGACATTTCCTACTAACACGTTGCAGCAAAAGATGGAAACAACTGCCTTAGAACCTTTTTTTTGGGGTGAAAAAATCAACGTGTCCTAGACTTTTTGCACAGTATTGTATATAGTAGATTTATTTATTTATCAATTGTGTTTGAATTCTGTCATCATTTGATATTCTGATTAGCAGAACTGTTTCATTTGTCACTGGGAGTGTGCAACACACTACTGATATTTACTGTGGTTAAAGAAATCAGGAAAATATGTTACATGTTGATTAAAAAAATTCATTTTTTGAATTTTTTTTTTTTGAAAAAAAAAATCAAAATATTTTCAAATAAAATAGATTCGGGCAATGTACATCATTTCACTGTAGAGAGAGAGAGCTGGAGATGACAGAAGTTTGTCCATGAGCAATCAAAGCGTAAAGACCAGAGCGGAGAAGTTGGGAAGCGAGTGAGAAGCACACATATATCCAATGTTTCTCGCTTTGTCTTTAAACTGCAAAAGAGGCCCTGCAGCGGCATATATGCCTCAAGTATTTAAAAAAAAAACTGTATTTGTAGATAATGAAATATTCATGAAATACGATTATACTTGTATACTTAGAGTGATAACACAGAATGTTTCTTAACACACTCAAGAAAAAGTACATTTACTTTGAGAACATATAAAGCGCGTTACTAAATTCAAAGCTGATATATTGTAAAAGTACTAAATTGCAACAATTATCACAAATATATGTCGGAACATTTAGCAGTAACTATAACCATATTTACAGTATTTATGTCCTAAAAACTGTCAAGTTCCAATAATTGCATTTGAAAAAAAAAAAATCATAATTTTACATTCACATTTTTTTTAAAGTATGCTAAAGTGTCATTCTTTTTCACAACAATCATTTGTTCATAAAGCCGGTGCATAAAAGCTGAAGTTTTTTTCTATCGTAGCATTTAAATACAACTTGTGTTCGGAGATGATTTGCTAAACGTGAACTTAGCTCAGTTTCAAGACAATAAAAGCTGAATATATTGATGGGCACACATCACAGTTGCTTCAAATATCATCTACTATACTTTATTTTTGAGTAAAATATGACATATTGACTAAATTTAAAGGATATTCCATCAAAAGACAAACTACAACAAAAAAAGTGTAAACTGTAGCTCTCCCAGAATACTGCCAGAGTACTTTTATGGAAGCGATCCGATTGGCTTGACTACAACAAAATGTGCGTCCTCTAATCAGCTTAAATGGTCTGAATCTCACGGCACACCGTCCGGCTTTGACCTCTGCGGCGCACCAGAGTCCAGGATGCATCTCCCGTTCACCTGCTTGTGAACTATAGAGGGATTTATTTTTCTGAGCTGCACCCCGTGGGGCGACAGTGTCCCATTTCAGTCGGCAGAGCGGGTGACAGAAATTCCCTCCAATTCGACTCGGCTTTTCAGATGAACCTGCCACATCGTTGCGAGCCGACGGATGCAGAGCTGCCTTCCTGGCAGGTAGAGGGAACGCGAGGAGTCCTCGCTCGGCCGGAACAATTTATCTCTTCACGCTACTCCGTCCATTCTCTTTACTTCGCTTGTCCTCTCCAGTCACCCAACCCGCTTGTTTTTTCCCTATTTTTTCATTATCTCCCTCCTCCTTGGTTAACTTCAATCAGATTCCCCGTAAGAGGGATTTAATTTGCATCTCACGCATCTCACTAGTGCACTCACCCGTCTTATCAGTGCGTTCTTCTACACTGTGACATGCCACGCCACATGGGGTGAAATATAGACAATGCCGCCGCTATTTTGAGGCAAAAAGCAAAATGGCTTTCGATCTCTCAGGACCTCTCGCTGCTCTTTTGTGATGAGGAGAAGTTTGCACAGAGCCAGACAAAGAGATAAAACTGCTCAACTATTTGGAAGCGCGCAAACACTTAAACGTATCTATCATACAGTGCTCGGGATTCTCCATTAAAGAGTTGTCGGCCCTTGCTTCAATCCCTCCTTCTCTCTTTTTTTCGCTCTCTCGTGTGGGGCAGTCACCGCGCTCTTCTCTAACTCAGTCTGACATGAGAGAGCATTAGGCCAGGAGCTGTTGATGGAGTGGTTGATTGGACCTGTCACCTTTTATTGTGGCAGCACAGCTGAGCCACAGTAGAGCCGAGCTGTCACCGACGCCGCACGCTTTCCCGTGCCGGCCCTCTGCGCCCTCACGCCGCATGTGCACTTTCACCCTCAACCTCAGCCTTGCAAAACCAGTCCCTGAAGCTCACGGTCAATATGGATGACAATCAATCAACAGCTGAAGGATAAACTTGAGAGCCAAGTACACGTTGCAGTTGGTGTTTGCTGAATCTGCTGTTGTTATGCGTTGCGGTCAAGGTTTAGTTGATTAGTTTGGGTCAGTTGGCCCCTTCTGATGGATGCTATAAAAAAGCATATACTTATCCATTTAAAGCATTCAGAATTAGCTGTGTATTTCAACCTGATCTCATAGGAATAAAGTCATTATTTTACAAGGTGGCAATTTTGTATTATGCGTTTGGAAAATACTATGATTTTGTACAATAAAAAAACAAAACAAAAAAAAACAAACATGAAAAGCAGCTGCGTATTCCAACTTGGGAACTCTTGGGAAAACAAAAGGTGGGGATTTTGCATGAATTTACATCGTACAAAATCATACACATTTTACAAATACATATAAAGCATTACATATACGTATTTTTATAGGTGACAATTTAGTTTGAATTCCTGTATTGTGAAACGTACAAAGAGTAGCTAAAAACTGAAAAGTTATTGTGTATTTCAAAAATGACTATTTTATTATTATTTGACATAAAAGAAAAATAGCATTAAAAAAGTAAGTAGCAGTATAGTATTGCAAAGTATTGCAAAAAAAAAAAAAAAAAAAAAAAAGCAGTGCATTAACACAGGTTTTGCTACACACGTTTATTCCCTTTGTGTGCGTTGGAACAAAACAAAAAAGCTAATTTTTTGCTCCAAGAATTGACTGGAAAAAATAATTGGCAGCCTTTCAAAATTGTGGATAAATAAGATTATTTCAAGCATGTGATGCTCCTTTAATTTCACCTGAGGCAAGTAACAGGTGTGGATAATATAATATCACACCTGAAAGCAGATGAAAAGGAGAGACGTTGACTTATTCTTTGCATTGTGTGTCTGTGTGTGCCACACTAAGTATGGACATCGGAAAGAAGAGAAGAGAATTAAGGACTTGAGAACCAAAATTATTGAAAAATATCAACAATCTCAAGGTTACAAGTCCATCTCCAGAGATCTAGATGTTCCTTTGGCCACAGACAAATTTTGTTTGGAGTTTTGTGTTAAATTTGTTTTTTTTTTGTTTTTTGTTTTTTTCAATACACACAAATGTAATAAACGTGTACAGCAAAACATGTGTTAATGCAATACTTTTTCTGGAAAAATGTCAGGGGTGCCAACAATTTCAACCATGACTGTATATTCTAAATGCTGTAGTAAAGTGGTTTCACATGAAGTGTGTGTTTAATACAGGACGTCCAATATAAGAACTGCTGAGTATTTTTTTTTTCTTGTACTTATTAGAAATAATGGCTTTATTTGCCTCTCAAATCAAATAATGTGACATATCCTCAAAATGTTGCAGTGAAATGTTTTCGAATGCATTTATTATTGGATGTCTCCCATGAGAACTGGCCATTGTTTTTTTTCTCTCTCTACTTTTTAGAAATGAGGGCTTCATATACCTCTGGATTCAATAAATGTCATCTTCAAAATGCTGCAGTAAAATGGTTTGATATGAGGCCAATCAGAATCCATCCTGCTATAAAGCATTTAAAGCTCCCGAACACAGCGGTGTTGACACGTATATAATTTTTGAACTTGGAGTGAATAGGCCTTTATGAGCTGCTTCTTTTTAGCGAATCAAAAACATATCGCGTACCACAATCCTGAAAGTTTGACTTTTATGAGTCGATTATTTTAGGGAATTTACAACTTAGTTCCCATTGCATTTTAAATCACTAGAGACCGAGTTTTGCATCAATGCCACAGGAAAAAAGAAAAACAGCAGATCGATGCGAGGATAATGACCAGTTTGATTTCCAGCACTTGTCAAAGTAGATACAGAGCACATGAATGCTAATGATTTGCACAGGTGAATCATATCTGTGCGTGAAACCCAGACACCGCTTTGGAATGACATGTTGGTTAATGGAAGTGATGTCTTTGTTGGCTTGAATTTCTCTCAGTGCAAAATAAATGGAGCTGTCCTTTTAGCTCTGGATCAACTACCCGTCCATCTCAGTCGTTCACTCTCACTCTCATCCTGTCTCTTCTGCTTTCTATGATCCTGTCCTCCACCGTGCCTGTGTCCTTTTCATTTTAGCCTTATTATATGGCTTGTGATGGGCACTGATGGAGTAGCTTTGCCATTATATGAAAATATGACCCCATCTTGCCAGGGGTCAGTGCCAATAAACAGGAGACACAGAGGTGGAGCCACTAAACTGGAGATTCGAATCTTCCGTCTGCACTTTGGACGCTGTCCGTTCATCAGGTCGGAGGTCACACTCTCGCTCTCATGCCTTCTCAGTTAATAGGTACCATCTCCCTATCGCTCTCTCTCTCTCTCTCCTTATCTCTTTCCCCCGTCCCTCTTTCTCACTTTCCCTTCTTCAGCTGGATTTATTGATGTTGACCTTTTGCTGAAATTAAGCTTGCCAATCCCCAGGCAGCCAGGGCAAAGTTTAAACCAATTAAAGATAACTTCACCAATCAGCAGCTCGAGAAAGAGTGATTCTGCCCTGTCAGGGGCATTACGATAATTTGTTCTGTGTCACGGACGGGCAAGAGGAGGTGAAGTGGGTGAGAATGTCTGAGCGCTAATGCCACTGTTTTCTTGCATTAGGATGAAGGCGGACTCAGGTTTATCACTGACACGTACTGCGAATTACATAATGACAGCACCTAATGTACATCAGGATTTCTGTGACATCTAATGGATCGCGCATGATTATGCCCTTAAGAGGGATAGTCTAACAGGCCGTGATTAAAGCTCCATTCAGATGTGCTTTAGTGAAGCATGTGATTATGAAGTTGTCACCCTGGGCTTTCACGGATGAGTTAAACACGGACCCTTGTGAAGTGAAATGTTTCCCTAATGTAGCCTGTATGAACAATTCACTTTGGCTTGATGTAAATATAAATGTAAAACGTATATATGTGTAAACAGAGACACTGTAAACATAGTAAAACCTCTACTTTAGGGAAGTTTGTCAATGTTTAAAGCATTCATTTCTGTAGAAAGTGAAATAACATGTGTTGATGATACTTGTGACAGACTAAATGCTTCAAATCCTCCTTGGAAACCCGTAATTACGGTGGCATGTTTTTTGAGTGATCTTACATGGCATAAAATGAGTGCGTTGTGCAGTTTCATATTTTTTCTTTCTTCTTGTATTCACTTTCCCATAAAGACATAAAGCAGCTTGTTTAGCGTCAGTGTAACAAAATGAAGAGTAAATGCTGCACATTAGCTGTGTAACTGATGCGTTATATGTGTGTGTTTTATCATTCTTTTGCTGCTACAGAGAATTGTGGGAAAAAAAGTTTTGTTGTGTAAAAATGTGGCCTCATTAACTGGCTAAATGAGTTGTATTTATAATTTTCCTTCATCAACGGTGCACAAACATTGTAAAACATTGTTTTACACCGATATAATATTACACTGTTTTACTGTACTTATCATCTAATAAATTCAGCTTTAATCACAGGAATAAATCACACTTTACTATATATTCACATAGAAAACAGCTGTTTTACACTGATATAATATTACACTGTTTTACTGTATTTATCATCTAATAAATTCAGCTTTAACCACAGGAATAAATGACACTTTACTATTTATTCACATAGAAAACAGCTGTTTTACACTGATATAATAGTACACTGTTTTACTGTATTTATGATATTATAAATTCAACTTTGATAGTAATCCATTATTTTACATGGTAATATTATTTACTTCAAACACATTCAAAAATCGTACCAACCTCAAACTTTTGAGTAGCAGTTTTTATATTAAATCCCGGGCCTACAATATCATAAATAACAAATCCTCTATTATCTTTCTCAGTCTCAGTGTTTTGGGTGTTTTTAATCAAGAAGAACGTCAGACCAGAGTCCAGAAACACATTCTTTGAGAATATAACCATACTTAAATATTCATTCGGTCTAAAGCCTGAAGCTTTCATGCCATGCCAGCTGAGTGAATGATTTCTTCACACTGTATATCAAAGGAAAATATCCTGTCGCTCCTCATTCTGAGGATGCTCTGCGCTTATATTCAGCTCCTTTCTTAAGGTGAATCTCTGATTTGTTTACAGGCTCCTTGTAAAAAATTGATCCCTCTCTCAGAGAGTGAATGCGCTGGGCTTACGGCATCCACTCAGTATGCTTCATACAGGGTATCTCCGGCCACCTATCGACAGCTTTTATACCCAGTGTCACCTTGGAGATTAATTCAACCTCTCAGAGAGGAAAACCTGAATGCCATTATCTCTCCTGGGAATAGACATGTACTGTATGTCAAATTCTCTCTTGCCTTATGATTATTAGAGAGAGGGAGGGTTGGCAAGCATGCAAGCGGAGGTTTGAAAATCTAATTGTTCTCAATGGCATTGATGAAAGGGACGAGACACATGCCTAATATAATATAATCTCCAAAATATAATCTCCTAAATATTTGTTTCATCTAACCTGTCATCCATTTTAATGCCTGGCTTATTCTCACTCTCTTTCCTTGCTTTTCTTCTTTTCCTCCTCCATAAATGTGTCACATGGTTTTCTTTGCTGACTCATACATGACTGTTGTCTCATTTCTGTAAGGATAGATCACCACAATTAAACAATAGAAGATTTTCTCCTTTTCTCTCATGGCTGCTCCTCTTCTCTGCCTCTAATCTTCTGGGAATCTGTGTTGTAATGTTGATATTAACTAGAATATATTTTATTTTGGACTATTTTTCAGTTATTTTGAATGTGACTTCTTCGGGCACATCTATAAATGAAGACGTTAATAAAAATCTTAACTATAAGAAGATGATAAAAAATAACAAAAAATACATAACATACATTGTGTTCACACACTCAACAATCATGTCTTTGATTGGCTAAAATGCTCAACGCTGTAAAAACACATTGCGAACAGAAACTTTTGAGTGCGCTCACAAAAGCCGGATTGACCAGGTACTCGATACGGCAGGGCCTTCAAAAAGGTTGCCATTGCTACGTTTATAAAATCTAGTTTTGACTGACCGGCATTTTGACTACATTTCTATGAACCTGGATTGTCACTGTCCCAAATTTCATTCAGTAGCTGGGCTTCACATGAACTTTATTGCTCACCAGCCACTGTTGTTTGTAGTTTTCCAAAGTTACCGGCAACTCAGCATTTTTACTGGCCACAGTTTTTGAAAAACTGCCACATAGATATTTTCAATAATATCTCATGATTTGGCAGCAGCAATGTTTGGCTGTTTTTTTATTTCAGACACACTTATCACACAGATACAAATGCATTTTGCTGTGTGAACTGTTTACATGAACTGTGTTTAACTGACTGTTTACGTGAATACTCGCCAAGTCCAACATTTTGACATTATTTTGAATGCATTTGACTGTTAAAAGCACAAAAAGATCTCGATTTAGACATGACAGGTGGCTTTATGTGTGCGTACTTTGGAAGTGAGTAAAATTATGCACAATGCTCCAATCTCACGCCAAAATTCAAGCCCGGTAACAGAAGCCATATTCATCGGGAGCAAGTAAAACGAGTGAAGGGAGGCGGGTTTGTCAGTAACTCGCTGTCTGAGAGATGAGAGAGAGAAAGAGCAGCGGGTCTCGTGCATCTATTCTGCAGAAAATAAGTATTGGAAGCTTTTCAGATATCTTAGTATTGATTTGTATTGAAAAATCTACATTTTTTGACAACACTACAATCCACTTGTTATTATTTCAGATGCCTTTTTAAAAGTCTACAATTGAAAAATTTTAATGGATAAACTTCAACCCGCCACAGCACTGAAAAACATTTACATATGTATGCATTTGGCAGACACTTTTATCTAACAGGACACAAGAGGAAGGATAACTGAGGCTAACAAGGGAACAAGACGGGCGGGGTTACACAATGACAAGCTGTGTGTCCGCATGAAACAGGGAAAGAGAGCGCACAGTTCGTAAAACACAAACTGCGCACCACACCCAACACAACATGAAAGCATGCCGCTGATGTAAACACGATCCGCTTGCTAAAACATTACACGCAGACACGAGAGAGCGAGCGAGTGCGGTTCGCACAAAGCTTGAAACCATGCCTACTCATATAACGTAGAGCAAACAAGGACGAACACACGGGTCATGAATGTCCGAACCCCAACACAAAACCGAAACTGGACAAGACCAGTCTCGGGACCAGACTTCATAACCGGCACATAAGACGCTACACAGACAAGAGAGCGCGTGACTCGACCCTCGAAGCCACGCGCACCCACAAAACATGAGACATTACGGTTGTGTCAGAGCTCTGCCACAACAACAAGACATCACTAGACCGAATGTGGCAGAACCCTGACAAGCTTGCATTTTGACTAACTCACTGACAAGAACCTGATTGGACGTTGCTTTCACACGCTCAAGAGATAGGATTGTGATTGGCTACATTTCCCTTTCCAATCGCGTGAGAGGACGTCAGAGCGGGCACGATTCCTGGTTCGTGACGTCACCCGCTCTAACGTCCTCTCACGCGATTGGCTAGATTACATAAGTGCTTCATGACGCATTCACGCAGGGGCGTTCCCACAGCGCTAGACGCTAGACACAGCGTCTCGTTCCCTATTCTGGGAACTAAGGTTACATACATAACCGAGACGCTCTCACGCTGTAAATAGAAACCTTTGACGCTCAAACAAACACGAAGCAACATCTATCAGTGTGTACCGACTATGCTGATAACATATACTTAATTTTTTTCTACGACTATTACCAATACCTTTGACAACCCAACTATGAACTAAAATATTCTTCACTGAATTCGGTCACAGTTTTCTTAACCCGTATCTTTGCAGTCACTGTTTGAGCGACACAAGTCTCTGTTGACTTTGAGGAGGACAGCAGTAAAGCCCAGCGCTCTGTGGAATTATATATTATTTGTTCCTTCCATGCGTTATTAATGGTGATTCTCCCTGGCCCTGCCGCGGCCGGATTAACTTGTCTGCAATGGACCTTGCGACGCAGTCAACAGCACACATCAATCCACAGACCGTGTCTGTGTAAACACACACACACATACACACAGCCATCAATCCAAGGTTAGAAGAGAGGTGACGTCGGACAGAGAATGGGATGGATAGATAAAGAAGCACCGGCAGACGAGTGCATCCACTTGCCATGGTCTTATTTTGACCTGACGGTTTCTTCTGAACTCCTGGGTTGGACTCGCTTCACACAAACCAGCTGTGATATAACTCAAGTACCAGAAAGAAAACACAGTGGCTCTTTTCCACTTCAATAAGCACTGGTTTCCGCTGGCACGACTATGTCTTACACGTGTCTTTTTCAGGACATTCCCGCAGCAGTGGGTCAGGTGAAAGGGTCTGGATTGATGGTCTGTACTGGAAGAAAAGTAGGAGGTCTAGAATGCTTTGACAAAGCTAAGCATTTACATTTATCTCAAATAATTTACCTGATTTGAAATATGACATTTGTGTTTATTCGGCCCACTCATTGGATTGAGTCCGTCTAGGACACCAGAGGTGGCGATTGCTCAAGCCTGCAGATCAAACTAAAATATATTATTCAAATAAATCTAGGGCTGCAGCAACTAATTTTTTTAAATTTGACAGTAAGTGACAACAGAAACAATAAACTAAAATATGTGATAGTGATTAACTATATAGTCTATGCGCCATGCATCGAAAACATCCGCCAGTGTACAGCAGTGAAAAACACATTTCTATGGACAAAACGCATCTGGAAAACTGAGCTGCTGCGGGAAAAGTGCATGACCCAAGTTGTCCCAAAAAAAAAAAACATAACGTGGCGTGTTGTCATGTGCTTTGATGGATTCATGTGCTTTTGAAGTCCTTTAAGATGTGTTTTCCTCAACAGATAACTGACATTTCATCTTATCTTTATACTTATCTGTAAACGTTTGAAAGTCATATGAGTCTCCAATAAACTTTAGACAAACAATGTACAGATTTATCAATTATCAAAATAATCATAAGTTGCAACCCTGAATAATACATTTAAAAAGTTACAACTGAATATAGGCCAAGATGAACGTGTAGTAGTAAAAAAAAGAGAAATATTTATTTCACAATCTCTAGCTTCAGTTAAAAGTTGCCAGCCATAACCGGCATTTTGATCATTTTCACAAAATTGTCATTGTCCCCGGAATATTTAGTTGAATTAGCATGAATATGTGAAGAGTCAATAAAAAAAGATAGAATAGAGACACTGTTTTAAAACAATACAAACATATTTTATTTTAGATTCATGGAATCTTTTTGATTATCAACACTTGAATGTGGGCAAGTTTCAACAAATGCAACATTTCAAACAAAATTTAATTTTTCAAGAAAGTTTAATTTTTGCCAAAGACTTTGTTTGAATTAAATGATGAAACACAGATGGAGTCGATGGAGTTCATCAACATCCCGAAGCTTCACAGTGCTAAATCTTGTCTTCGGACCCAGAGATTCTGCACTCTTTCAGAAAATGCATAACAGCGCCCCCTACCGTATGACAGGGAAAAAAAAGATTACCGAAACATTTTGTCAGTGGTGGGGAAAGAGTTAAACGCCCTACAAATAAGTAAATGTTTCAAAATAGTGCAATGGAAAAAAATGCTTTTTGTTGCTAGATGGTTTAGTTGCAACATCTACGGGGGCCGTGAAAAATCATCTAAACTTTGACCCTTTGGGTAGAGATCTGTTCATCATGTAGAAGGCCTCTGAATATTCAGCTGTGTGTCCGAATCCACAAGACCTCCATGGAGCAGACTGCAGCCGTTTCTGTCATCCCACCACTTATGAAACTCTAACCTCTTGCCAGTATAATTAGCCCTCAGGTTCCTCTGGAGGACGAGCAGACTCTTCCCGTTGATGATGTGTCAAAGTTTTACTGTAACAAGTGTCTGGTCACTGGCCATTCGGATACTGCATTATTGATGTTATGGCCTCATTCGAGACAGAAAATAGCATTTTCCAAGTACAGAGAGCAGAACGCAGCGTTTCGAACACACACACGGCACAGATATTAGAGCCCGGAGGCTCATGGGGAAGCAGAAAGCCATGTGCCGGTGTAATGCTGACAGAACACCATGCGCCACATTTGATCTGGTTCCTTTCATGCAGTTACAGAGACTCTTTTATGCCCATGAAATGTTCATTTCCGCTCTGCATTTGGCTTCTGTCCTGCGTCTTCCTCCAGGGGTCAGTTTCTTTATGTCCATATTCTGGCTTCAAATCGACTGCATTCGCGCTCATCGGTGTGACTCTACCTCAGTGTCGCTCTCCCTTCCTCTCTTCACCTGAGCTCTAATCACAGCTGGTGTTTATCCTGTACCGGCGACGGGTGAATGGACAAACAGCTCTGAATGCTAATGGGATTCTCAGCCGCATTATGAAAGTAGTTTGTCCCGATTGTTTGTTGGAGTGTGCTTCAAGAGCACACGTGCATATATGTTCAGCTGAGAAGGCCTGTTTGCATTTAGCTGAGCGTGTGCTGGTTGGGATGTTTTTTAAGCCCTGGATCTGTTTGTTCGGTAATTGGTTCAGACCCAAAGAGCTAGCCGGAACATATTTTTAATTCCTCTTACAAGGTTAACCAGGGCAAATGGTGAAAAGTACAATTATAATAAATAAAACTACATTTGATTTTCTCAACCGGCTATGACACCGATCAAAATCAGACATGAAAAATGTGTAAACGCCACTATAGGTGTAGATTTTAAAAGCATGTTCAATATTTTGAGGTGGGAAAACATACAGTTATGTTTTGACTCTTGTTCATTGGATTTAGTTTGGTATCAACTGCATTTAGATTGTGTTCTCTAACTGTTTTCTGCCGGTAGTTTCCACTTAGGAAAGGTATTCCAGGTGTATAAGCCAGTTAATGTATATTAATGTTAATATTAATAAGCACATCCCTGCACTCATTCTCTCAAAGCTTGGGTTATATGATCAAATGCCGCTTCTGTACACATCAGTAATTTACACACAGAAGCACAGATTTACAGCGAAAAAGAGGGATAATAGCTGATTTGTATTTGTTTTAAATAATAAAATAATGGAAAATCAGTAAAAGAACTGTTTCTACCCAACAAAAAAAAATTGTTTTATTGATTTAAATTAATGTATTTAAGTTGATTCAGTAATGTTAAATATTATTTTTGATTTTAGTAAAACCAATACATTTAGATATGACCATGTTCTTCAGTGTACTGGGAATGCAAAATGATATCGGCAAAACAGACCTAAAGGCCAAGATAGATATAATTTGGATTCTTTTCTCAATATATATTCATTGGAATGCCCTTCTATACTGTATACATTTTTCTTTTTTTTATAACTTCATTTTCTTTTAAGCCCCAAAAACTTGAGGTTTTGCTAAGTCTGGGACAAACAAAAACATTAAAAAAAGTGTGGGATTTGAACAAAACATTAACCGTAAGTATGAGCGACAGCCAAGTCATGTTTATTATTATAATAATAATAATTATTATTATTAATAAATAGGCTACTAGTGATCTCAGCCTTGGCAAGTGCTCTTGATAGATAAACGTCTTTGCGGACATTCTTCAGAAAGAAGCATGTGCTGTGGAGCAGACGAAACTGAATGGATTGTGCGTGAAAAAGAACATGGGGAAACTCAGATGTACCTGTCCGGGAAAGAGAGTGGCGGAAAACGTTTAGCAATTTAGCTAACTCATGTGTGCTGTCTGCGGGCCGAATTCAGACTCTTCCATCTCTTGAGACCAGTCCTACTTCGGTTATCAGTCAATTGATTTCATGCTTTGCACAAATAACTAGTGTCTTCAAACAGTTTAATCCCCCTCGACCAAGAACTCCCCCCAGAAGTAATTAGATGGAACAACCCGACTATTCAGCAATTATCTCATCAGTTTAGTCTGGACGTGTGTGTGTGTATGTGTGTGTGTGTGTGTGTGTGCGTGCGCTGTCAGACATTTAAGTGATGATCCACACCAGGGACTTTGTTCCCTTCTCTCAATGCCGAGGACATGCGATTCTTCTTCTGTCTATCAATCTCTGAGCCTTTCAATACCTGTAATAAAATCCCCACTCTCTTTCTAAAGGTTCTCACTCAAACATGGGCTCTGTGCTTGAATTTTTCCTCTATTTCATTTTTTCTCTCTCCCGGTCAGGCCTCTGGAGTCCTCGGCCTCAGTAATGTGTGGAATAAGATGGCTGTGGTGGAAGCTGGAGAGGTTTAGAGTAATTAGTTCATGGACTGGAGAGAAAGTCACCAGGGACCCGCAGGAAGTCAGCACAATCAAGATTTCACTGCAACACTTTTGCTAGCAAAACTCGTTCCTGTGCGGGCAGGGCATACGCACGAGTTCTGTGTGATCAGCATTAGGGAACATTACTTTTAAAAGTATATTATTGGAAGTTGTGCATTTGTTACTTTTTAGCTTAGACTGGAATTTAGGTACAAAACACGACACGGCATCATGCACAATGTAGCCTTATTGTGAAAAATTATGAGCATAAGTTATGACAACATATCTTTAAGTCATCAAAATGAGTTAAGCCATTTTCAACTGTTTATTTTACAAGTAATATAAGATTCAACTCATTTTACTGTCAGTTTACTGTCATTTCAGTTGAAATGACTCAAACATCCAAGTTGATTGTACTGAAGGTAGCAACATTTTTTTTTACATACAGTAGAACCCCGACTTACGAAATTAATCCGTCCCGAGGTTGATTTCGTATATCGAACTTTTCGTATGTCTGTCAGGCTTTTACATGTTAATTGCCTAATCAGTTCCAAGCCCTAAAAAAACACCATATTCAGCATGGGATGAAGCGCATCCCAGCTTCATACTTCTCAATAATCTCCCTTTTCGACTCAATGAAAAGCACCCTCTTCTTCCCTTTGACTTCAGCGACAATCTTCACATTCATGGTTACTGATTAGAAAAAAGTTTATGCTAACAGAAGAGGCTGGTGGGAGCGATGCTGACCAATAGGAGAGCAGGATTGTAAAAAGTGTTCCCCTTCTTACATGGACTATTCCAGCCATCCCTGTCATTCAGTGCGAAATGGACTATTCCAAACTTTCCCTCGGAGTTCAGGAAGTGTCGTGACAGAAGAGAGTTGATGGATGATTAAGGTAAAAGAGATCGGCTGAAGATTGTATATAGTTTATTGAGTGAAATACAGGGAATTAGTGCCAATTGTTGAGGTTTTATCGATCTATGTATCTTTAATAAATACCAGTTTTGGATCATTCCCTGAGTGAGACATCATTGTTCTGACCGGACAAACTGTAGTCTTCATCCAACCCGAACCAAAATCAGCGCGAATATCAAAACAAAACTCGGAAATCGTCGCCTCGCCGAGATTTCGTTTGTCGCATCTCGATCATTTTGTCGTAACTCGGGCGGAAAAAAACCCCGAAATCTTTTATCGTATGTCGAACTTTTCGTACGTAGAGCGTTTCGTAAGTCGGGGTTCTACTGTATTTAATTTTAAGTACATTATTATATGATTACATTTATGATTAACACTAATTTGTTTGCTGTTAGTTCAAGTTAGCTCAGTTCTAACTGATTTGATTTTAATAATACGTTTTTGAAATTAAGTTCACCCAAAATTGTACAGGATAACATGCACTGCACGTTCATTATCGCAACCTTTCCTATCACCGTATATCATCTCGGACAAACTACAAAAGCCTGTGGGAAAACTGATGGTCACTTTCTCTTTTTGTCTTAGATTCTTCCATCAATGTTCTCTTTGGTCTAATAGCTTCTGCCATGATGAAATATTTGTTATTGAAATATTTGCTTCCCAGAAAACAAGACCACACACATCTGCTATTACCATTATTTTTCTGTTCCGAGAGTAAAAGCAACACTGACACACATGCAAACATTCTGTACATACAAAACAGATGTGAGACCTTCTCATTCAATCATTCCTTCATTCATTCCCCCCATCTGAACGGCTGTTTTTAATGCCAGTCTTTGTTTGTTCCTTTAGTCTCCACACAATACCCGTCATGCATCACCATTTACCTCAACAGACTTCATATCCTTCAGATTAACAGAATGATTAGTTGCCTCGAAGTCGGGCCGATACTGTTTACTCCCCCCGTTATATTAAAAACTAGAAAGCATGAAATGAATGGAGAGACCAAGGGCAGATCAATCAGCGCTGAATAAAACAGTTCCTAAAGCATCTGGGCCTTAAATGATTGAAAGCAGGAAAATAATTCATTACAGGCCAGCAGCCTTGAGCTCTTTAGGGCATGGAAATGAGCCTAGAGTGTCTCAGACTTAAACAAGCCTCATGGTGGAACCGGAAGACAGAATAAAAGAATAGAGGGTACAGAGCCATGCTTAATTTTTGAAAGGGAAGAAAACGAGGCTGCGAGTGATAGAATACAGTAGGTTCAGTGGATTGTACTGCTTTTTAACAACAATCCGATTGTTCAGCTGATGAAAACTTCAAAAAACGATATTGAAAGTTGTGAGTTACATGATACAGGGCGTTTATACGGAGTGTGCCATTATAAAGACTGGATGTCTCTCCCTCACGGCTTCCTTTTCATCTCTGTTGAATAAGGCGTCTGACGTGACTAGGGACTATAGACTCACAGTCAGGCTCAACCTCTGGGATGGCAATGATATTTCTTTATTTTTTTACATTAATTATCGTTCCCTCAAAATTTTCCAAAAGGGTTTTCTATTGGGGTTTTTCAGTTTTTATGACTAAAAACGAGCTCATGGTAAACATAACTTGATGATACTTTGGCATTTTGTTCCGCAATGTTGACTGCACACACTCACAGACCAAACTGTCTTATCTAGTTATTTATCAGAAACATATTTTCTTAAAAATAAATATAACCACTTCAAAATGTGTGCTTTCGGTATGGGTGCTTTGACTGAACTTTGCAACTTTGACTGAAATAACCACTCGTTACAACTGAGGTTTGCAGCAAAGCATTTGTGAAGCCACAACATGCACAGCCTTGAGGCGGATGGGCTTCAACAGCAGAAGACCCCACCGGGTGCCACTCATCTCCACTACAAAAAGGAAGAAGAGGCTACAATTTGCACCAGCTCACCAAAATTGGACAGTTGAAGACTGGAAAAATGTTGCCTGATCTAATGAGTCTGGATTTCTGTTCAGAATTTGGCGTAAACAAAATTAGAACATGTATCCATCATGCCTTGTTGCCACTGTGCAGGCTGGTGGTGGTGTAATGGTGTGGGGGATGTTTTCTTGGCACACTTTAGGTCCCTTAGTGCCAACTGGGCATTGTTTAAATGCCACGGCCTACCTGAGCATTGTTTCTGACCATGTCAATCCCCTTATGACCACCATGTACCCATCAGCAGGATAATGCACCGTGTCACAAAGCTCGAATCATTTCAAATTAGTATCATGAACATGACAATGAGTTCACTGTACTAAAATGGCCCCACAGACACCAGATCTCAACCCAATAGAGCATCTTTGGGATGTGGTGGAACGGGAGCTTCGTGCCCTGGATGTGCATCTCACAAATCTCCATCAACTGCAAGATGCTGTCCTATCAATATGGGCCAACATTTCTAAAGAATGCTTTCAGCACTTTGTTGAATCAATGCCATGTAGAATTAAGGCAGTTCTGAAGGCAAAAGGGGGTCAAACACAGTATTAGTGTGTGTTCCTAATAATCGTTTAGGTGAGTGTATATGGGAGGAGTGGAGATGCTAGCCACAAATATCCCTTCATTGATTCTGACAAAACAACTTCTGCTTTTGGTCATTTGTTCTTCTTCTATCCTTCATAAGGTTCAGGAGTGAGTAGTAAGCCCTGTTGTGTAGACACACGAGGCTGAGGATAAACCTCATGTCACACCATGTATAACAGCCAATATAATGCATAGGTAAAGAAAGTCCTCTAGTCCTCTGGAGCTGTGACTAAAGTCACATGATCTCCTGCGTCAGCTGCATTAAGCTCTTTCTGATGCACGTATCAGCTCCCAGGGCTCAGTTTGATTACTTCCATGTACCTTTCACCCAGAAACAATATGGATGTTCAATATAATTTAGGTTGCTGATATTTAAAAATCCCTGACTGTTCTGTCAACAAAGCACACAGGGGTACGAACGTGCATCTCAATAAAAGGTCTTTGAGCGGTGAGCACAAACTTATAATTCACCGGAGCGTTGCTGAGCCCTTATCTTGCACTTCTGCTATTGCCAGACGAGGCTTTTTGAGCCGGCCGGTACGTCCTCGAAAAATAATGCTGCCTTTAATTGTTTCCGGAGGCAAGAAGTGACCCCGGTGTGACCTTTGATGAAGAAAAAAGCCTCCTAGTTGCAAATTCATCCAGCTGGCCTTTAATACATTTTGTTTCTTCACCAGATAGGACTGCTTAATATGTAAAGGCTGAAACATCAATAAAAGAAGTGTGGAGATTTGTATGCAATTACAGAGAACCATTTTAACCATTAACTCGTGATAACGTGATGATGGTTCATGATTAAATAAACAGTGAAACAAACAAATGGGGCACAAACGTTTCACGCCATTAGGCAAACTCATTGGAAATATGTGAGCCGTGCATGCCGGTTTGATACCAGGAGAGCAGCATGAGTGCTGGTATTTATAGATGTAATGGTAAATAAATATGTTAGTTCAAAGTCCATGAGGCTTGAAAAATCCAAAACGCTATGAAAAATGTATCTACTGCACGTAATGATGAGGCCAAACGGCCGAGCTTACCTTGACAAAGCCTGTATTTTTAATAAATAAATGTATTTAAAGATGAAGTAGGTTATTTGTTTCATGCTGAAATGTTTTCAACCACAGATTAATGTACTAAGATGAACCAATGGCGTGAGTTTGGGGGCGGGCCAATGGCAGATAATGGAAGGTCCGATAATATATAAGAGTATACTGGGAAAAACTTTTAATGAGACTAATTAAGACGCATAATTATCATTCAAGGGTCCAGATGAATTGCATTTCTAATGTATTTCTGAATCAAAAGATAGAAAAAAAGAAAAAGGAAACGATCAATCATTATTTTTCCAGTTGCATTTAGTGATGATAGTTGCTCAAAAATGACATACTTCAGCTTTCATTTGTCCTGGAAAAGACAAGAGTGCAAATTCCCTCCAAGAAGCATTCGAAACAATCCAAATCGGCAGGCGGTGTTCTGGCCAAAGGTAATTCATCTGCTTGTTCATCATGTTTATCCCTCTTCAACTGAACTATGCTAGAATGCACAAGCTTGGGTAATCACAGAAGTGATGTGACGGTTCTAGATGGCACAAGAATAGTATGAGGCATTCATATGCATTTTGCAGACACTTAACAGCAATTCGTTCCAGATGCATGAAATAAATGCTGCGCATGTGTACTCGCCACCAATACCATTAGTTTTGAGGATCCTGTCCTCAAAACGTCTGTCTCGCGTCGTTCTACCCAGCTCTAATTACAAACCACAGCCAGAAATGGTGCTACGAGACAACCGGGGTGCACAGATACCCCTGTATATGTCTGTCAGCAGGCCTGCTGGAGCTCTATCCAAAGAGCTGTTTTTTCATCCATAATAGAGGGTGAATCAAAGTGCTCTCCTCTCAAAACTCAGCACCCATTACACAATGTAACTCTTGCTGCAAACCCTTTTATCCCACTCCTTTGCTCTCCTCTGCTGCTCTCCTATACTCTCCTCTGCGTTTGATCTCTGTGATACTGCTAATTAGGGCATGGTCCTGGCAGGCATATGGCTCGCACACTAAAGACAAACACAGCGCCAAAATATGAAGAGCCTTCACATTTCATTCCACAACTAACAACACACACACACAAAATATCACGCAAGTCAGCAAGGATGAATCGCAAACGCCGCCCACATTTGCAACCGTGCCCTGAATCTGTTTTCCTTGAACAAGGGAAAAGCAAATCAGCAACTCATCTCTGAGCACAATAAAGCTGTTACCGGTGGCATGTTGTGGACGTCTGAAATGAGGAGGCAAGGTTTGTTTTTCAGCCATATAGATGCTTCAGCAGCTCGATTTTATGATTACATTTTTAACAGCATTTTATGTAACAGAGTTTTATTTTACGATTGACTTTCAAAAAGCAACCAATACACTAACAGTTCCATAATTAAGTGGTAAAAACAGCAAAAACAAATGATTAATATCAATTAGCACACTGTCAGTGTTTGCTCCGTTAGCAAAAGTGGATCCAACCAAAGCCAAAGCTGAATCAACTGTCTTGTGTCTCTGAAATAGAACGAATAAGTGTTTTGAATGAATTGGTTGAGTAAATGATTCAGTAACACACTCACAAAAATCAATGATTTTCCAGAAGTGTCATAAACATGTATTCCTAGTAAATGAGTGAACCGATAATGTTTTGTCATATGCTTTTGAGACTCTTTAAAAGTGTGTCATTTCTTAATCACTTGCTTAGTTGGTAATAGGCTTTAGTATTAAACCAAAAAAATGAACTTCTAATGTTTTCACAGGAGTATTCGTGGATGCAAATCAAACTTAAAACGTACCGAAGTGTCTGGTTGTTCTGGTGTACAGGGATATTGATTGAAACAGATGACTGAAAGTCATCTAGAAAGGCTATGTAAAGATTCTAGGTGGTATTAGGAATTATAATGGTCATAGTCCATCCATAACATGATTCATTCACAGAAATATGCTTCATGATTTTCATCAAAGCTGCCCTCATATTCATAATGTTAAATACAAATCTGCCCATTAGAAGTGCTTCTGCATACTAGGAAATTTGATTAATTAAATAAATATAATGCATTAAGCAAACATTTGTACAAAAACCCCACTGTTTTTACTTTTTTCACTTTTTTCACATAGTACGCATTTAAGCTTCAGTCAGACAATTAGTAATGCCTTTACTGAAACAATATTTGATACACACATTCAAGGGGGGGGGGGGGGGGGGAATCTGATGTTTAATGTATGAACATGTTTTAAATTGCTTTAAAAAAATATTTTTATGAACTCACTGCAGTTTCCTGAATGACAAATACTAGTGCTCAGCTGGTGTATTGTGTTTCTTTTTCCTCCATTTTGCTATGCGGCATCCTGGCTCTGCCAATGGTAAGTTACGCCTTAGGCAATGGCACACACAGAAATGTGTTTCTAATGACTTAAGCCTAAGCCAGAACCAGTCCAAGCACACAATGGTTTAAATAAACCTGCAGCAAAGTTACACATACAGTAGTTCAGTGTTGTACGGGCTGTGAATATGATGATATTTTTTTATGATTCTTTGTTGAAACAACTGTTCTTAGATGAAAATAACTATATTCAGTCTTTCATCCAGAACGATTTTACTTGTCTTTTTGATACTTGTCTGCATTTAATTCTGATAAATTATTGAAATACTGGTTTGAAAAGTTAAATGCTATGCTTGAATTAATATCTTGTCTGGCTGTTGTTTGGCAATATTTATTTCTGAGGACTTAAATTGCAACGTAGCTATCTGAGATTGACTTTGAGAACGTCACCTCTGAGTGCTCCTCCCCTTCTTCAAGGACCTTCATGGCGACTTAAGTCTTAACCTTAATCTTCACATGTTCCATCTTCTTGGGGGCAAAGCTTCACAATTTTGGGTTGGCATGGATCCAGCTCTGTCTCGGTTGTGACTCCAGAGCATCCACATTTTAAATTGTACAGATGAATGGCTGATATTGACCATATCTCAAGAAGTTTAGCTCATCTTGCATCTCTGGTGTTTAAACTCAGTGCCAAGAAAGGCGTTCTCTGTCCTGTCAAGAGGACAATGTATACAATGTATTAAGGGGTTGAATGCAACTCAATCACTGTATGGGTACAGCTGTGGCAAGTCCATCTCAAACACCCAGAGTGGGTCCTAAATGGCCGTTCAGCCCAAGCGATCTGGAGAACTCATTTCATTGGCAACTTAATTGCCTGGAATTGATGGCTGTATTTCTGACCCTGAGTACTTTCTCCAACAGTTACGGGGCTACCATGTCCAAGTGTGTGTGAAAAATGCCAAGGTGGACTGCACTCGTACCATCTGAACAGGCTAGCACAGAACGTTCTACTTTGGACTCAGAACAAGTTCCCTGGCATTTGAATGTGGGAGCAGGATTTCTGTCAGGCTATGACATAAAGGGGATGGAAACACCACCCAGAGGTAGTCAAACAGATCTGGATCTATGAAGTAGACAAGAAACATTGCAATGTCCTATCTACTTCTCTCTGAATCACCCAGCCCACTTAAATCTGGACGCCAAGGCCCATAAAGCTCCTAAATGCATTTCCACTGGTTTTCTCTGCTCCTGGGAGTCCTGGTCAAGGTCTGTCAACAAGGGTCTTGCCTCTTGGTGACAGTGCCTTTTTGGCTGACCAGAGTTTGGCTCCCAGAAATAATAGCCCTTCTTGATGGCTTGCCCTGGGTGATACCAATAAGGAGGGACCGTCTGTCTCAGACAAAGGGGACGATTCCCTGGCCAAAGCTTTTGAACCATCATGTTTTCACCCTAAAGGGGACCAGCTAATATCCGTTCTAAGTTCCAGGGCTCCTTTCACTAGAAGAATGTACATCCTTAAGTGGCGTGCCTCTGAAAGATGGTGTACTATACATTAGATGTGTACTATGTCAGATTGTTTCATTGCTGGAGTTTCTGCAGGCAAAGATATCAGTAGGCATATGTCCTGCTACTCCCAAAGTATTTGTTATCGCCATTTCGGCTTAACATGCTTTGATTGACAGGATTTCAGTTTGCTCACTTAATTTGCGAAGCTAGGTGACAGAGACCAAACGTCAGAGTGAAAGTTCCCTCATCAGGCTTACTTATCTAGTCGACAACCCCTTTAAACCACTAGAGTCAGCGATGTTCAAGCAACTTCATCACTTAAGAGAATTGGGGATTTGCAGAATTTGCCATCCTGCTTAGACTTTGGCCCTGGACTGGTTGCTCAAACTAATTTCCCACACTTCATACATCCTGTCGTTCTTGAAGCCTTCGCTCAACTGCCGTTTATTACTGCGAAACAGGAGAAACTCCACTTACTCTTACTCTTACTCGCACTAACCAGCTAATTTGCTATGGGAGCCGTAACCAGGGAGAGGCTGCCACAGAGCAGACTGTCGCATTTGGTGAGGGATGCCACCGTCCTAGCCTTTGAGGTGCAAGTTTCGCCTCTTGGCGTTAGGGCTCATTCTACCAGGGGGTTTGCATCTACCAGGTCTTTGGCAAGAGGCACCCCCTTGCAGCAGGTATGTGATCTGGCAAACACATTTTTAGATTCTATAGTTTGGAAGTTCATGTTACTCCAGGGTCACATGTCCTTGAGTCTACATCCCAAACACATGAGAGAGGCCTTTCTCACGTTTGTGCCTTCACACTACACAACTTTGAGGGTTCCAAACACTTCCAGTGTTGTAGTGTTAGTAATCGAGTTCCCACAGCTCGTAAATCAGTGCAGCAATGAGAGTAGCTTTTGAAAGGGGACGTCTCTGGTTACTTGACTGTAACCCTGCTCCATGAAAAAGCAAGAACGAGCACTACCACACTGGGGGGTGTTCAGGTCGTTCTTCAGACAAAGTGACCTGAAAGTGCACCTGTCTCACATCTATTTATAGCCTCTGACGTGTTTATACTAATGAGGTTATTTGGTGTGTTTGCCAAACGTGTTCACAAGCGGTCAAACAAAGTTTTCCCTGAGCGCTTAAATCAGCACGGCGTCTCTCGATCCCGCTTTTTCAGGGAACAGGGTTAGAGTCAAGTAACCTGAGATGTTATTGATGAATGGACCTGCATATATAAGCCTCCATCAGAGAGTGATGTATATTGATGTCATCCACTTGCATGTGTCATCTTCAGGGAATAAATCACGTTGTGAATGGCTGAATGGTTATAACATGGAGACAGATCAGATTTATACATTCTTGACATGAGCGAATCCATTGATTGATTACCATCCACTCTCATGTTACACTTGCCACTGTTTCACTTAAAGCGCCTCTCGCTGCACCTCAGTAATTGGTTGCAAGTAATGAATTTGTTCTAGCAAAGGCCCACCGCTGAGTTTGCCTAATCATTTCAACACCGAAATTTTGCAACGTCGCAGCGTTTTGAATCTCACCATGAAACGTCCCTGTGTTTGATCTAGATATGGTGTCGCTCTCTAAATTGTCTGCTGATGTCAACACTAGATGTGAAGATCAGGTAATTCATCTTGCTGAGTTTGAGCTGCACGTGGGATGAGCAAGATTGCGAGGTTCAGCATCAGATGGGTGTGTGTGCGTGTGTGCGTGTGCACGTGTTAAACCTCTAACAAATGCTAATCTGTGAATTCCCAAAGATCAGCGTGTCTCCAGCAGAGCTGCAGACAGAGACACAGGAAGATGGCAGAGAGCCTGGAACAGTCTCCAAAAGCCCCTGATTAAGAGAAAATCACACACTACTGTGATGCGTTTCCTGTTTGCTCTGAATGAACCTCGCTTGCAGCGCTTGATTTCCTGTGCTTACAATCTTCCTTTTTTCTCTCGATGAATAATGTTTGTTTCTGTCCCCCGACAGCACATCCATGTAAGCCATACATCTTTAATGTGGCAGAAGATAGATGACTCTAGGAAATATAAGAGAAGAGGCATGATCCTGCTGCCAGCACGATGCTGAGAAAGCATGTGAGGCACATTCATTTAAAATATATAAGCATATATACATATTTAGCCCTATGTTGCACAATGCCGCTTTAGGGAAACAAATCCATTGTCTTCACAAGCACATCTTCTATGTAAAGCAATTCAATGGTTAATTGACGATTCACGTTTTTGTTAGTGAGTAAACTTCATTTTAAAGTCATATACTGTAAGTTATGAGGATGTTTGTAAGCTGTTCATTTGAGTTTATTTACATCACACAAAAATCAAGAACAACACATTTGTTTTCAGCACTGATAATAATCATAAATGTGTGTTGAGCATCAAATAAAGACTGGAGTAATGACGCTGAAAATACAGCTTTAATCACAGGAATAACTTACATTTATATTTTAATATTTAAATCATCAGTGTTCAAGTAATTTGTGCTATAGAGACAATAAACAAATACACATACGACATTGTTCCGAGCAATATTAATGAAATATGGCCTGAGTCAACCCAAGCATTCACACATTTGATGTAATAGTAGTGTTAGTAACCGACTCCAGGCTCCAGCTGTGCCTAATGTGGGTTTCATAGAAAGAAAGCCTGCAGAAACGTGTGATGTGATTTCAGCTCTAGCCTACTTGGCCGACCGTGTATAATTTTTTAGGCATTCAGCTCTTACCGGTTCAGAACCTGCTCACAGCATTCACTTGATATGCTTGAGGATTTATAGCATTTAGAGTAGATATTTATTTTCATAGTATTTTGGAGCAGCATAACACCAAACATAATAATTGACATATCCTAAAAAAGTAAAGAAGCTTTCCTGTAGAAAACTCTCTGAAACACCTGATCGTTGGCTTTCGCGACGTTAGCATGTGACTGACAAGCCACCGAAATGTTTTAATTAACAAACCTACTCTTTTTCCTGAAGTACTCGTGACATGCTGGTCCAAAATTTACACATTAAATCAACTGAAAGAACAATTTCAGTCTCCCTTCCACAGCTCAACTGTCACTAATTAACTAAAATTATTTTTCTTCTGTGCAGTATTTTTGGCATGCAGACTACACAGAGATTTGAAGGCTTTCAGAAGTTTTCCACATGCTGAAATTACACATACGTTCACAAAACCAATCAAGCTGCTTGGAATTAGTACCCGGTAACTACATAAATTAGACACTAATTGGAATACTTGCCCCTAAGATGTTGCATAAATGAAAACAAGCTGCAGTTTCAAGTCAATCATATTTAAAGGGAGTTATTTTTGGTTTGTCTCCATCATAGCCTGCCTGAAGTACTTTTCATTCCTCCCTCCCTGTGTTTATGCAATACAAATTCATTCATGCCAGAACAATGACAGTAAACTATAAAACTAAATTATGCAAACTCAAACATCATGAGGATATACACTCACCTAAAGGATTATTAGGAACAGCACACTAATAAAATGTTTGACCCCCTTTCGCCTTCAGAACAGCATTAATTCTATGTGGCATTGATTCAAAAAGGTGCTGAAAGCATTCTTTAGAAATGTTGGGGCATATTGATAGGAGCATCTTGTAGTTGATGTCGATTTGTCGGAAGCACATCCAGGGCACGAAGCTCCCGTTCCACCACATCCCAAAGATGCTCTATTGGGTTGAGATCTGGTGACTGTGGGGCCATTTTAGTTCAGTGAACTCACTGTCATGTTCAAGAAACCTATTTGAAATGATTCAAGCTTTGTGACATGGTGCATTATCCTGCTGGAAGTAGTATTAGAGGATGGGTATATGGTGGTCATGAAGGGATGCACATGGTCAGAAACAATGCTCAGGTAGGCCGTGGCATTTAAACCATGCCCAATTGGCACTAAGGGGCCTAAAGTGTGCCAAGAAAACATCCCCCACACCATTACACCGCCACCACCAGCCTGCACAGTAATTGTAATGCCAATAATTGTAATGCAATAAAATATTTGTATTTATGCAGCTATAGAGTAATGCATTATTACTACAATATTTATTTATTTAGTTAGTTAGTTGTTTAGTTTTTTGCTGTGCCACCCAGGTCATTTGACTTCGGTTTAGGACACAATCTTATACAGTGTAATTGCAGCATGAAGTGTTTGGCCAGTCATTGATGCATCTCCGAAGAGAGAAAAACAGAAGAATATGAAAAGTCCCTGTCTTTGTTAGGGATGAAAGCGCTACATTTCCTCATAACATGATTATCTTGATAGCAGAACTAATGTAAGATCAAAGATGGTCTGGTGGTTTGATTGAAGGCTGTGGGCCTTAATGTACTTATGAGGGCAGATCTACATACTGTAGTGCATTAGAGTCGAGACTGTGTTGCTCTCAAAAGCCGTTTAATGTCTTGACTGCTGTTGATGATGCCAAAGGTTTCAACATGAAACACTCTGAGATCAACAATGACACTACAGTATCCTGTAATAATATTTAAAGGACAAGCTAAATAACAGATTCTCAATCAAATATACTACATAAAGTCTATTACATGCAACTTTGCAATGTCATCATGACTATGTATTTTGAGTCTATTGTTTCCGCTGCAGTTGACCTCCTCTTGGCAGTTTAAATTAGTCTGGACTGTCATGTTGAATCATTCCATTACAGTCAACGCAGTAAAGCCAATCATCGCCACTTAGGCTTCAAAAATAAATGACAGATTTGTTTGGATAGCATGACAACGGGCTCTGGTGTTTAATGGCGTGTGGGCATAAACACATGGCCTCTGAATGAGTGTGATCTCACAGTTGCACTGTCTCATCTCTAGCCCTCAGTCCCGCGAATGACAACGCTCGTCCTCCGTGCAACAGGTACTGTGGTGCAATATTTTGACAGAAATTGTAATGCAGTTAATAATCTTGCCAGTGCGGGTTTCTGTAATGTTGAGGTTGTTCCAGGATTAGTCATATGAATGGCGTTAAATAAATGCGAAGGTTGTCAAGTTCAATAACAAACTCCAAGCCACTTCAGCTCATTATTTCTTCTCTAGATTGGTTGCATAAAGTACTATGTTTATTTGAATCATATTTAAATCGTGTTTGCTAGTCATTTTGACAGGTTTTCTATGTAAATGTTATTCAGAGTGCAGAGCAAACAGAGCCATAATTAAAAATGTCATTTATCTCCAGTGAAGCGTTTTCAAATTAATATGTAATATTATTGGGGAAAATACAGTGAGACCTATGGAAGTTTCAGGGTAAGATTTAATTGAGACTTTATTTCTCGGAATATGAATTTGTTTCACAGTTACAGTTCTATTTTCGTGTAATTACGACTTTTTATTTCACAATTGTGACTTTATTTCTCATAGTATGACCTTATTTAAATACACTCACCTGAAGGATTATTAGGAGCACCTGTTCAATTTCTCATGAATGCAATTGGCTAATCAACCAATCACATGGCATTGTCTTCAATGCATTTAGGGGTTGGTTCTGGTCAAGACAATCTCCTGAACTCCAAACTGAATGTCAGAGTGGGAAAGAAAGGTGATTTAAGCAGTTTTGAACGTGGCATGGTTGTTGCTGCCAGACGGGCCGGTCTGAGTATTTCACAATCTGCTCACTTACTGGGATTTTCACGCACAACCATTTCAAAGGTTTACAAAGAATGGTGTGAAAAGAGAAAAGCATCCAGTATGCGGCAGTCCTGTGGGCCTTGTTGATGCTAGAGGTCAGAGGTCATGGGCGACTGATTCAAGCTGATAGAAGAGCAACTTTGACTGAAATAACCACTCGTTACAACCGAGGTTTGCAGCAAATCATTTATGAAGCCACAACACACACAACCTTGAGGCGGATGGGCTACAACAGCAGAAGACCCCATCGGGTACCACTCATCTCCACTACAAATAGGAAAAAGAGGCACAATTTGCACCAGCTCACCAAAATTAGACAGTTGAAGACTGGAAAAATTTTGCCTGGTTTGATGAGTCTGGATCTCTGTTGAGACATTCAGATGATAGAGTCAGAATTTGGCGTAAACAGGATGAGAACGTGGATCCATCATGCCTTGTTACCACTGTGCAGGCTGGTGGTGGTGGTGTAATGGTGGTGGTGGGGGATGTTTTCTTGGCACACTTTAGGCCCCTTAGTGCCAATTGGGCATGGTTCAAATGCCACGACCTACCTGAGCATTGTTTCTGACCATGTCCATCCCTTCATGACCACCATGTACCCATCCTCTGATTCTGCTTCCAGCAGGAAAATGCACCATGTCATTATCAGGAGGGTTGTGGCGACGCGACGCGATCTACCTGTCGTCCGAAGGTGGAAGTAGCGGAGCGACGAGCCATATGCAGCCATCAAAAGAGCCACATATGGCTCGCGAGCCATAGGTTCCTGACCCCTGCAATAGAGCATCTTTGGGATTTGGAGCTTCGTGTCCTGGATGTGCATCCCAATCTCCATCAACTGCAAGATGCTCCTATCAATATAGGCCAACATTTCTAAAGAATGCTTTCAGCAGCTTGTTGAATCAATGCCACGTAGAATTAAGGCAGTTCTGAAGGCGAAAGGGGATCAAACGCAGTATTAGTGTGCTGTTCCTGATAATCCTTTAGGTCAGTGTATATTAAACTGTGTCCCACTATATATACAGTACATATACATCGTACCATTTCTGTGACATTTTCAATGTAGTCTCTAAGAAAAAACTGTGAAATAGTGAGGTATTGATCAACATAATTGAGTTTTATATAGTTATATAAGTTATATATCCATTTGATCACTTTGAAATGGAAAAGTTGCTTTTGAATATTCTCTGAATGATCTGAAACGCAGCAACATTTAAAAAATGTTCGATGAATGTCCATCCAAAACAGGCAGACAGGCTTTTATGCAGTCTGTGAACTCACATTTATGAAACCTTTGGGGACTTTTTGGAGCAACACTGGTCCCGTACTGACTATCACTGTAAATTCATTTCAGCATTATGAAAAAGAACAAAACAACAAATGGAGGGAAGACAACAGAATATGAGAGCGAGGGAGACGGAGCGAGACACAGAGGTCAAATACAGTCTTAATGAGTCCACAAGGCATTCTCACCGCAAGGGGAAAATGCTGAGGATAGAGGAGAAGAGCTGGAGAAAAAAAATAAACTGAAGAAGAAAGCTTCGGCACGAGGTCTCATCGGGGAGATGGGAGCATTGCAGAGGCCAGTGCCAAAACCACACTGGAATCGCCATTAGACATCATTAAAGAGCTGGAAGTCTCGAAAAATGAGACTATTTGTCTAGACTAGACTGGCTTTTTTCAAAACTCAATACTCTCTTTGCTTGACGCCGTTTCAGCAAACTATTTGCTGACCTGTTGCACTCTTTCCATTGAACAATCTGTCAGGATCATCTGTCTGGACTGGGAGGAAGACGACGAGAACAACAAAAAGCCGCTGTAAACAACTTCACTTTTGATTAGAACTTCTCTTTGACAAAGTAACAAAGCATTGCTTTAAAAGCTGGTTTATGTTTTGTTCAGACACACATAACTCTGACTGTTGAAACCACTGAAATCTTGCAATTATCTCTCTGTTCCATCAACCAAACTGCTCTGTGTTTCTCCAGGATATTAAAGCTTGGCCTTCCGTCTCTTCCGCTATATATATAGCAATGACTTGGGACAAGACAATAGGACTAGAGGTGCTCTAGGACTTTGATGGTTGCATCTAACACTTGGGTTAACAGACCTGACAACTGATTATTACACCATCACAGTTTGCGAATTACAGCATCACATCAGGAAGGTTTGAGGGCTGTTGACTACCGCACATCCCTAAAATGAGAAGTGCCCTAAATGTAATTGAAATTTTAATGGAGACGAGCTGTTTAAACGCAACGAACGTAACATTTTCTTTTTAACCTGTTAAGAGACGTCTTCAAACGGCCCAGAGTCAATGTGATGAAGGTACCAATCAAAGCTGCATTCTCCATTTTCACGGGTTTTCACTCTAGAAATGAATTATGAATTATGTATTGTATTACATCGCCCTCTGCAATAAGATTCATTAACTGCAAGCATTGAACGGTTAAATATGGTTTATATTGGAATAGTTGAAGGTGTATTTCCAGTTGTTTAAGGAAAGATGCCGGAGCTACTTTCACATCTCTCTTTTCATTTCAACACAAGTCGGCAGCAAAAGGACTCAAAATGTGCAAGAAAAAGTAACTTGGATTGCAGATTCATTATAATTTTCAATTAATAATAAAAAAAAAATTGTCACTGACTATTGTCCCTATATTTTCTAGGTTGTAATGGACTATGCTTCACTATTTTCTGGGTTGCAATACAAAACAATCACTTCATTTAAGAATTCATTTAAGCTATTAAAAAATTCAATCCATATTTCATGTGTATATATTTCAGTTTGGTAAGCATCCTTGCAAATGTGGAATTGTGTGCAGTCAGCCAGTCATTATGAAGACCTTCAGGGTGAAACGAGACCCCTTCGCCGCCGGTCGGGGTCCTGGTCATTATTTTATGACGATGACTGGCTGACTGTACATTATTAGTGCTCTTCCTATAAAGCAGTGGGTGAAAAAGTGCTGCAGAAGGTTTTTGGCCCTCTGATCAAGACTGCTTTGGTTTTTGCCTTTCTAAAATTGCATTTTTGGCTCCTCGCTGACCCACAGTCTAATCACTGCACCAAATCCACCAGTTTTCAAACCTGTAAACACGATGCCCGATCCTGTTTATTTCCACTCGTGTCGCCTTTCCCATAAAAAAAAATCAACATTGATTTTCAGACTGATTCTAAACTAACAGCTTTTAGAAATACCAGCTTGACTGAATATATATTAAGCTGTTCCATTATGCATGCAGGCCGCTGAATGAATAATGTGGACTGCTTTGCTCTCTGTGTGTTTTTTGATCTGGGGCACTGCTAATAGAAAGCCTTCCATCAAAGAGAGAGAGAGAGAGAGAGGAAATACAAATCACTGTCCTCTGCCCATCAGATCTTGCGGGCCAGGCCCTTCAAACAAGCCGTCCTCTGTTAATACATTCTCACCAGACAGATAACGCAACGCTGACCGATTCTGATCTACGTGCTTCTGTCGTGGTTTCTAGAGATGGGGATCAGCGGGTTGCATGTTTTAGCTTGACGTCAAAGGGAATTCTTTGGACGCAGGGATGAACAGGTCGATACTCTACAACGAGAGACTGTAAATTCAGGTGAAATTCGCAATCAGGTTACAAATTGGTGTTACGATGCTCTGCATTACAAGCTCCCATAAATCGGTCTCAGATGCAGCTTCATTGAACTTCTGGAGACTGTGGGGAAGATGGAGGGAAAATGAGTCGAGGTTCGAGGAAAAATAGACGTTTTTTTTGAATGATTGAATTTAGGATTGTTCAAATTGAATCTGGCGCCAGAAATCACATAGAACAGATTTAAACTATTGTAATGCATTATATAAACAGATGAAAGAATTCGTAATCAGTTGTAGGCCTCATATAAAATGCAATTCAATGATCTATGCAAAACTACTTACTGTATGTAAGCAAGAACCACACTTACCGACAAACATACTCAAGTCAAACGAAATCACCATAAATGTATGTTAATGTGTAAAGACATACACTGTGTCCACACAATCCATATCGCTTTTCAACTTCACACCGACCGCAGAGACAATGAAAGCATCCCTTGAGTATTTGGTGAGTTAGTCTGCAATTTAGAGACACTCCGGTTAGATAACCCTCGCCACCATTGTGACAATCCAGTTAAGAAAACACAGCGCGCTGTTAGTGTGACGCAAATTGGCTGAAAGTGTGTTGGCAGCTTTCCAGCCACGAGCCAAGGTGAAGGAACAAACACACAGCTTTAAGAGAACATCCAGCGGACAGATCGATGTTGACATGCATGCAGGAGAAACGGCGCTGGATCATGGATGCTCGTGAACAGGAGCGACTGCGGCGTTGTTTTGACATTGAGGGCACTAAAAAGTCTTTCTTTATTAGGGGCACAAGCACCAAATCCTAGAACCCTAATGTATTTGTAAGGATTTTCTTCTCTTCCTGCATTAATCTGGGTGCTTCAAAAATCAACTGTATGAAATGAATGCACTACATGGTTGAGTAATTAATTGCATTCATTCAATGCACGATTGAGTAGACAGTGCATAAGTACATAGTGCATAAGTGCGCAATGTGTCGTTTGCCCAACCCACGACCATAACTCTGCAACCATAATGGATGGACAAAAAAAACTGCTCTGTATATCTCGGATTTCACTCCAGCATGAAACTGTTTGAGCCACTTTTTCAAACTCCTCCCAGATCCATCTCACGTGAAACGTTGCATGTTTCATTTCTATAAAGCGTGACAAACAATTGTCAAAAGAATATTGATTCGTCAAAGCAAGTTCATTAATAAGTCAAGCAATGCCCGTTTATGTGGGTTGACCTGAACGCAATGTCCAATTCTGACGAAACTGAGCATGCACGGATTCATAAACTGCTGCCGATAGGTGGCGCTACAACTAGAAAACCGCTTTATCTCTGCAAGCGTGTTGTTCATGAAGCTGAACATTAATTTCTTTAGTGGACGTCCGAACATAACCTCCAAACACTTGTGCTGGAACCCTAGCAATCGCTGCTTGTGACTCTATTCGTTCGCAATGTTGCCTTGGGTGTTTTTTTTGTTGTTGTTTTTTGAAGGCGCTATGAAATAAATAAATAAAATGTATTATTATTATTTGACAGAAAATGAAGGGAAATACTTTGGGACATTTTTGAGGAGCAATTTGATCAGATTGGAATCTGTTATCATTGAGAACATTCAGTAGACAAAATCAAGCAAGAGTATTATTAGCAGAATAACACAACAGACCAGATGTGAAACATCTGGTTTATCCCATTTTGTACTTCAGAGTCAATATCCTTGAAATCCAAATGTAGCTCCTCTATTATGAATAAGGCTAGATATGCACACTGAAATTGTGCAAATCAAAATCTATTTGTAAATGATAAACAAACTGAAATAAACATTAAGAAATCATTTATGTAAGAAAGGTCACTAATAAAACGTCTGTGGATTTTTAATCACTTCTGCAATGATATATGAGGGTCTTATAAAGGGTCCAAGCATTATGTTCAGATCCGTTTAAAGAGCGGTGAGAGTTAGCAGGTTAAAAGCAAGATGGTTCCGCTCTGGTCAAACATGTTTGCCCATGTGTTAAATTAGATTAGGCACAAGAGCCACTGTTAATTTATCTGTGATTGCTATGTATATAATCGATAAATTAGGCAGCTTTTTAATTTCATTTTATATTATTTTATGATTAATTTTTTTATTTTATCAGGCTTTAGATTAACAGTGAGCCTTCAAGCAGAAATCTGAGTCCTCAGCACTTTAGGGCGACTTTTTCATGGAGTGCGTGACTCAAATATGAGCGGTTGTGTGGAGAGTGAACACAGACACACGCATCAGTTTCAGCTAGCTGACTTGTTCACATCTATGTTCACATATGGCTTTGATCACATTCTCTTTACACTCACAAACAGATCTTGATTGCAAGGCACTGAGATTCAAGAATTGATTCACTGTTTCTTGAAAACAGGTTTCAGATATGAAAAAGAAAGATTATGAACAAACCAACTGTTATAGATAAAGTTATTTGCTTACATTTATCTTTTTTTGTTTTAACAGAATAAAAGACACTTTCAATATCTGTTAGAAACAGAAATGATGTGTCAAGTGGCTTTCCTGTGTCACAATCAGTAGAGAGCGGCGCTTGCAACATCAATGTCATGGGTTCGATTATCAGGGAAAGCAAAAACATCATTAGAATGTCAATGTGTTTCTTGAATGCAATGCAAGTCGCTTTGGATGAAATATAAATGGTAAGTATTTATTATAAATACCTGTAAGTCATGTATCTGGTGTGTCTTAATGGAACCCGCTTAAAATATGGG